>NW_021025183.1:1428408-1451775 GCF_004153795.1 Camellia sinensis
AAGATAGGTAGAAATACAATGCAAAAATGGGGTAAAAAGGGGTGAGATTCTTACCCTTGAAGCCTTCTTCAACAATGATGCTCCAATGGCCTTCCTTAGCTTGAATCCAACACCAAAACACCAAAATCAGCCCCTTAGAACCTCAGGAGCCAAAGAAAGGTGTTTCACTATGTGTTTGTGTGCAATAGTAAGACACAAACACACTAAAACACACACAAGAGGGAAAAAGAGAGAGATAATGTGTATCTAACCCTAACCCTAGAACTCAAACCCTAACAATGGCTGTCTAAGGTCTCAAAATATCTTAAGTCTCTAACCTCCTAAGCCAAGAGACCAACCTCTCTCTATATGGCACTTCTTGTCTTGTAAAGCTTACAGGACAAGCTTCATAAGAGGCAGATCCCTCCATACACGTGTATGGAGGGGAGCAAAAGCAAGACAGCTGTCTTAAAATATCTGCAAAAGCAGATGCACAGTAATCGGCCGGCCAAAAATGCCATCTTGGCCAAAAAGAGTGCCGGCCGGCACTAAAAAGTGCTTACCGGCAACAAATAGTGCCGGCCGGCAATATACATTGCCGGTGGCAGCAAAAACCAGCCGGTGGCCTCTAGCCACTGCCGGTGGTGGGTGGGGATGGTCTACAAACCCTACCCTGCCTCTCAAAGGCAAAGCACAAGTGTTTGGTGTGAAACCAGACACTAAACAGTCAAGTTCGGAGATCCTGAGGCAAGGCGCGCGAGTCGAGACCTCCGGGAACTCCAAACGAACACAAACATGGATGATCACCGAGTGTTCAAACGGTGACGTCCAAGTCTTGAGGACGGTCAAAAATGGGGTGTCTACAACGCGCTTCTACAAAAGGTACCCAACTTAAGGCTTGATCGACTGCATAGGAAGATCACCAAGTGCCTTCACAGTAGCAATTATTACAAGCTTAAAAGAAGATACCTCAAGGAGCACATCATTGTCTGCTTTGGCTAAGATGCATCATTCCAGAGAGAGAGAGAAGACATAAAAGGCAGCAGTTCAGAACTGGAGGTCTAACCCTGTAGTATGTCATATTTGTGGCATACTAACGAATCATTTGAAAATTTTTAAAACAATGCCCAAAGTGCGCCCTATTCTCACTGCTTCTGCAACAACATCTCTAAACGTGTCATAAATGTTACACCCAACCATGACCACCAAAAATTTAAAAAGTCAAAAATAAATAAATAAAATAAAAAACTCAAAAGCGACTAATTCTCACCACTCAAGAGTTTGATTAAGCAAATCCATGATTTGAGTTTGACTGGTGTTGGCTGTAAATTGTAATTCGGGACCAAATCCCCAAGCAAACAATAATAGATAAGTCAAACAAACTAAAGGTAATTCATGGTTACCACTCATAATTAGATTGAGACTAGAGTTTTCTTCAGCTGAATTGAGTTGTTAAGTTGATATTAAAGACTTGCTACGTGATCAATGTAGAAAGACAAATAGGCACTAGAGGAAGAATATCTGAAGTAGGTAAAGTAGGAATGTAGCTCAGAACTTTAGATATTAAAAAATGTTCAAAATTTAACAAACCTCATATGGAACTCAAAGATACTTAATTGTATTCCCCTGAATGTAGCATTCTGGCATTCTCCAAAACCTATCTCCATCCTGCATTGAATTTTCAGTTTTTAGGTTCAACAAAAACTCATAAATATCAGAGTTCTAAGCGAAGGGACAAAATTGATTAAAAAATATAAAATACCTACGTACATATGACTTCATGAAGATGGATATTCATCCAAGTATCACAATTCACCAAATGCCCATCGTATGTTTCTCCATTTTAAAGTTCCACCAACTGTCAAAATTATAACATTAATTAGGGGGCTTAAAAAAATATAATATGTTGTTACTGTAAGTTTGCTTTGCTTATTCAAGCTCCACCCCTTACTAACTAATCTGACAAACTTAAACTCTCAAAACCTGACCCTCCATGCGATTATTGGAAATTCCTAGGAAAATAATAAATTAAATTTCAACTCTTAACTCCTACAATTCATGTTCTTTTTCTTTCTAGAAGCAAAAAAACTACATGATTTAAATAATAATAATAAAATAATTTCACATCAGCCAAAACTTGTTGGCTGCTAGATTCTTGGTTATTTGGGAGCCAAAATCATGAGAAACCTAACATCATATTTTAATAAATTTCCTTTCCTATATTTCCTTCTAACAAAGCAGAGCAATAATTTAAATTCAACCCTAGTTTCTTTACATCTACATTTTCTCAGTAACCAAACAAAGACTACATAAGTACAAAAATGCTCTCAAAAGACAGGACTCTCACCATAGGATGCCCCTGTGCAGTCTTGAGAAGAGAAAGTGGAAGCTGAAATAGAAACAACCACATCATTAAAAAAATGACACCACAGATCTCCAAAGTACACCAAAACAAACCAAATCATTAAAAAATGATACCAGAGATCTCCAATGATACCACTTGCCTCTTGTCTCATACCACACATACAACCATGCAGAGAGAGACAGAGTGCACAAAGATGGGTGCATAGTGGTGAGGTGGTGGTTGGAGTGAAACATAGATGAGAAGAAGATGAAAAATGAAAATATATATATATATATTGGAAAAGAGCATTAAGCAATTTTGCCCCCCTAAATTAGTTCCAGCATAACCCCACATGCCTAAATTATGCATGAGCTTCACACACTCTTATTTTTGAATTAAGGGTTTCTGTTAGTTTTGTACTACAAGGACCACAGGAATTTATGAGGAAACATGTATTTTAGAATGAAAATCTCATATCTAAAAGGATATTGTTTCGAATGAAAATTTTTAATGAGGAAAGACTATATATTTTCGAATGAGAAATTTCAAATCTCAAACAAATATTTTTGACTGAGAAATTTCAAATCATAAACATATATTTTTGAATGAGAAATCTCAGATCTGAAACATGTGTTTTTGAATAAGAAATTTCAAATTTCAAACATATTTTTGAATGAGAAATCTCAGATCTAAAACATATGTATTTGAATAAGCAATCTCAAATCTCAAACATATTTTTGAATGAGAAATCTCAGATCTGAAACATATATTTTTGAATGAGAAAACTCAGATCTGATATTTTAGGTTTTCTTAATAATGTCAAGCAGCTCATATGCTTATCTATGGAAGTGTTGATATAGTTCATATGCTTATCTGTTGAAGTGCGGATACAGCTTGTTTGCTTATCTGTTGAGATGGTGACATAGCTAGTAGGCTTATCTATTGTGTAATGAGAAACGTTTAATATGAGTCACTGTCTCATGAAAATTGTTGACCAGGTTCTGAGCCGTTGTTGTATATGGGAAATTGGATAGGAATGGAAAATGAAATGAAACATGGACATAATGGTCATGTAAAGGAAATGGGTTATGAATTGATTTATGGAAATTGAACATTTATCAATTGCTAATGTCTTAGTCATTGCTCATACTGTGTTTAGCATATCTCTACTGGGCGTTGGCTCACCCTATATGGGACATTATTTTTAGGTACAGGTAGCATGCAACCTCCAAAGACATAGCTTGGATGGATATGGGAGTTGAAGACTCTTTTTGATTATTTTGTTTGTATTACATGTATATCAAGCCAAGGGCTTTCTTTGTATAGAGTTAGTACTTTTCTTTTGCGTAACCAAGTGTTCACTTGGAAAGCTGTAAGCCTGTCGGGCATTTGCTTTTGTTGTTAACATGTAATACTGTTGTAAGAACTACTCTGATGAATAGAAATGGTTGATTTCTTTTGTATCAATGCATGTCTAAAGTGATGGATTTTATGTATTATTTTGAGGGCGTTACACACACTCTCTCTCTCTCCCACTCCCTCTCCCTCTCCCTCTCCCTCTCTTAAGAATATAGATGATGTCTATGGTCATATAACCGTCAATTTATACTACCTTTGTATAGATTTCCAAAGGGTTCTTGCAGAAGTATGGACCTGACAGGGTCACTGATACTCTAATCACAGAGGTGGGACCTATTATTAGACTTGATATGGCTTGCTCCTTTTGTTAATTTCCATGCTTAATTTATCAAAATATTTTCATTCTCTCTTCTTAAGTAAACTTGCTGATTTGAATTCTTGAATTTCTGCAATGATGATTGACTTTTGTGTGTACATACATATGATTTTTGTTTTTCCATAATTCTTCTGTCTCATGTATAAATGCTTGTTTTACAGGTTGGATTTGCAGGCATTGGAGTAGGCGCTGCTTATTATGGTCTTAGGCCTGTTGTAGAGTTTATGACGTTTAATTTTTCGATGCAGGTCAGAGTTGTTTTATATTTTTTTCATTCCGAATACCTTGCAAAGAGAAAATTTCTGATATTCTATTTATATTTGTTTTACTTGGTTGCAATGGTCGAACTTACTATGGAGCTTTAACTAATACCTAATTAATTTAAAATCTTTTATCTTAACTCTTGTTGCATATGAGTTTCTCTTTATAATTTGTTGGGTGCCTTTCTTTCGCAGTTAATGTCTCCAAGGGATCTCAATCTTCATTTTGTTGTAGGCAATTGACGACATCATTAATTCTGCTGCAAAATCAAATTACATGTCTGCTAGCCAGATAAATGTACCTATTGTTTTTAGAGGACCAAATTGTTTTTAACGAAGAAGATTGGAGGTACATGATTGATCATGTGTTTCTTGGTGACACAGACAAGGTAATTAGGTCAACACTCATGAATGTTTCTTCTAATTGCACCACAAATCACCATTATAGCTTGGTCAGTTTCTTTGAATTTGCTATAGATTGATTGTTCCTCTATATCTAATTCTACGTTTTTGGTTATTGTCTAGTTAAGGGATTTTAATTTTTTTGTTCCATTATAAAAGATATTGTTCATTCTACTTCACTATTTTTTTCTTTTGTCAGAGCTATTGTATCCATTGATGGTGTTATTGCTTTTTAGATAATATGAATGCACTGTTTTTTAATTATAAATCTGTGTTGGGGGGATTTGGTGTGAAATACATGCAGAAGAATCATTAAAAGAAACAGCCACAAACATGTCAATGGCATAACAGGGCACAAACACAACACATGCAAATCTGATTTTTTTGCATAAATATTCAACTTCAAGCAAGCAATTTCTACCCAAAAACAGAAAATAAAAGCAGCAACAAAGATGCTTATATAGGCACTGCAAATCTGAATTTTATTCACTAAAATATTAGCTCTCCCAAACATTTCTCATCCAAATGCCTCCCATTTGGTCTTCACGTTTTCTGCTACTACAATAAGAGATCACTTTTTGCTCTTAGTTTTTTACAGCCCAAAAAGTTAAACATGTAGGGAAGGTCCAACTCACAGTCAAAATCATTACATGAACGTTTTTTATTTATTTATTGTTGTTACCAGTCTTTCAGAGAACATTTGTTGCTTTGCTTGGCAATTTGGTTTAAAGTAGAAAACAATTGTGGTGAGTTCAAGGGGAAAAAAAAGCTAACCTTTCATTTGGTTTATTGTTGTTACTAGATGCATTTCTTATGTGGAGTTTTGGGTGCTTTACATAACATATAAACACATTGATAGTGTGAACTTCATCTTCTTATGTGGAGCTTTGGCTATTTCATTAGCTTAAGTTGCATTATAAAGCTACATTACCTTTATCTATTCAAATATCGTTGGAAAAGGAAATAATTTGGAACTGAAGCTTTTGTTTGATTTTGAAGCTTTTATTTGATTTTGCGAGTTCTTTTTTTAAGTTAAAGACCCACCAGTGGTTTTTTAGTTTATGTGATACTTTGTTTATTTGCTTCATTTCCTTTTTTTTATTGGTTGGGAAATTATATTGTTATCTTTACATGTTCTCGACTTTGATATTGATTTTGAATATGGCTTTTGATTGTTAGGAGTGGATTTTTTTTTTTTTTTTTTGGGGTCTTATACATATAGACTTGAGTCCTTTGGCTAACCTTTAACCCTCTATATATTTATGTGCTTCCCTTAGCAAATTTGATGTTGTCTTACAATCTAGGTAAACTTCTTTTGATCCTTAATTTCTTTACATCTATGATATCAACCAAAACAATAGACGCAAGGTGTTCCAAAGATATTTTTTTCTACATTTTTTTTTTCTTTTTCCTATAATGAATCTTGGTCTATATTTTACATCTTCGTAACAACTTTTCGTGATTTGTTTCAAAATATATTTTGTCATATGGAGAAAATTATATTGTCATTTCAATTAATTCTTAGCCCTGAATGACAAATAGACCGTGCATTGTGGATGGGTTGCATGAAGCGTAGCATGGCTTATGAATTGAAGGCAATATCATAGTAAATTGAATTGACTACTGGTGGTTCTTCTCTGAAGTTCATTTCAGCCCTGCTTTTTCCTTTCGATTATGCTTGATTTAATTCATAAGAGGTTGTTGCATGTCAATTTTCTTTTGATGGTGCTTTTAAAAATAATAACTGCCACTTTTTTTGATTGCCCAATGTTATGAGCGTTTGTGTTAGACTACGAAGAGCCGTTTGGTGGATAATTCTTGAACTTTGGTTTGAGAGGCCAATGGCTAAAGAGATAAAAAGATGTGGAATTTGAGGCCAATCGCCATTTTGTGTGTTTGTGTGTTTGTATGTCATTAAGGTGAAGGATACACATCTGAAAAACGGGTGATAAGGAAGGGTTGTCTTGAAAGGAGAAAAGGGGGAGTGAAGGGAGATGCTAATGGATTATGTTTAAATGAAGTGGTCATCCATGTTTTGTTTTTTGGAATTGAGATACACTATTTTGGAAAGCCTAAGGGGTTTATGTAGTGGTTTCAACTTTCAACTAAGATAGGAGAGTGGGGAGAGTAATAATAATAAGAAAGGTATCTGAAAGGGATTGTTGGAGATAGGTCTGATTCAGTTTTGTCAAATTATAGATTATGGTATATCCTTACCGTATTTTGGTATTTTTTTTTTAAAAAAGTTTAGTTCAACAATTGGTGGCTGGGGTGTTACATTGCTAATCCTCATCATCTCTCTTTCTTTTGTTTGGCTTCTAATTTTCCTTTTGTACTTACTCTTACATTCAAAAGCAATATTTATATTGGGCAATTTCATTTCAATAACCCTTTTGTCATGGCCATTATTCTTATTCTCGCACTTAATATTATGTGTTTTGCTATGTGACATTTCTTTTTTGTTATGCTGCTTTTTGATCAATCATATAATTTGTCGGATAAAATATCTTTAATGGATCAGGGGAAGGGTGCTTTGAAAGACTACAACTGGACTGCAATTTTCCAGGATCAAAGGAGCAACCACATGGGCGTTGGGTCGTTTCAATATGTGCTGCTTATTGTGACACAACAAGAGCTATGTGTTTCTGTCGCGAAGGTACTAAATACCCAAACCGTCCTGTTGCTGAGGCATGTGGGTTTAAAGTGAAGTAAGCTTACTTAGAATCCTAATAGACACTTCTGTTAGAATATGATCTAAACTAAACATTAACAATTTAATGCCTTTATTTCAGCTTACCTTCTGAACCTGAAGGTCCTAAATTGACTGACTGGACAAAACCTAGCTTGGATAATATTTTCACAACAAATAGTAGCATACCAGGATGGTGTAATGTGAACCCAACAGAAGCATATCCTTCCAAGGTTCGATTCAAAGAGGAATGTGATTGCAAATATGTGTTTGTGGAAGCGATTTTGTGAGGTGCTTGTGCTGTGCACTTGTGTTAATCGATGCTCTGGCCATGGACATTGTCGTGGTGGATTTTGTCAGGTAGTAATTATGTATTTAATACTATTAGAATGTGTCGTATCTAATCTCATCCTCAAAAAGGATTCATGCAGCCAACCCACTTAAGCGAGACATAAGGTTTAGTTTGGTTTGGCTTAAGTAAACATGAACAACATTGAAAGGTGCTAGAAGAGGCACCACCTTGTATACATGCATTTAAGAAACAAGAACCTATAATCTTCTTTACCAAATGAAGGAATCCTTGTTTAGTACAAATTTCAAAAAAAAGTCCTCTGTGCTATGAAGTATTTCTAGAAAGGAATTGTTTCTTTATTGTTTTTATATTGGATCTCAATACTCCTCAAATAGTGGCTAATATGAATCTAATACTTCCTAAATATTTGTAATCTAAGAAAATAAATTCTCTTTAATTTTGAGAAGTAATAGGTACGTTTTTTGATGCTCTAGGTTGTTTATCCAATCTATTCCGGAGTTAAGTATGTACAGGATTAGAGTATAATTTTAGGGAAAATACAAGAATAGTTTCCAATACCTTGCATAATTAGATTAAAACTTGTCAAATATGCTCCAAATTTGTGTCTAAAATTATTTGATTCTTTTTCTTCTTTCTATAGTGTGACAATGGCTGGTATGGAATAGATTGCAGCATATCATCTGTTTTATCAGTTATAAGGGATTGACTTTAATGGCTTCGACCAGTTCAGGTTGATGTTCCTGATAGTCCACAACACATTGGGAATCTTGTGAATCTCAATGCTGTGTTGGAAAAGAAAAAGCCCCTTATATATGTTTATGATTTGCCCTCAGAATTCAATAATCTTTTACATGAGGTCAGTATGTCCAATACTTGTGAATTGTGATTAATGATACACAGAAAGGGTGATTTTTAATATTTTCCATCTGTTTATTCATTCTTGCAGGGACTAAATTTCAAGTTTGATTAATATTTTCCATCTATTTTCCATCAAAGAAGCATTCTCTACTTAGATTATTTCCCTATTTTCTTTGGTTTTTTTTTTTTTTTTGAATTGGGTAATAAGGCTGTGTGTGATTGCTAGTTTTGGGAGTGGAGTTAGATCCATAGGTTTTTAGAAAATTAAAATAGAAATGTAAGTAAAAATATTATTATTAACAACGTTTTCTTCATTTTTTTTAAATTTTTAGCTAAAGGCATAGTCATGCCTGTTTATGGACCTGAGTTTTCCGGTGCATTAATTCTAAGTCGTGCTTATACATGGAGTTTTTTTATATACTTTGCATCGGACAAATGTGAAACGCATTTGAAATCTTTGATGGTTTGGTTAAATATGTTTTTGATGTGGTGAATTCGTTGTAAACTAAAAGGATGGATGATTATTTTGAATTTGTAATGTGTTCATGTTGATAGGTGGTAATCATTAGATAGATTAACTAATATTTTGACTTTATAATTGATGGTTTTTTGTTTTTAGATTGGATTGTTGATGGAATGGTATGTTGAAATTGATTGGATGGACATGAATTATGTATTAATTGCAAATGTATTACAGGTATTAAAAAAAAATAGCATTACATTTAAAAAATTATTTTTTGAAATTAAAAGCTTTTTTGCGACCAATAACATTTTAGTCGTAGTAGGTCTTTGAGAAAGGTCCTAGGAATAACAATTGATGACCACTACTGTGGTTGCTAAAACATAGACTTTTGGTGACCAACTTAATTTGTGGTTGCCAAAAACCTCTATTTTCATGACTAGCGTTTTTCTTGCAAATGATCAATTAGAGCGATCCTAGTTCTTCCTCCTTTGATTGTTGTATTCGGACTTAGGTTCCGTGGAGTTGGTTGTTGTATATGTCCTGTTGTCATCCTTTAATTCCACATGTTTGAGTTTTAGGGTGCATTGGGCAAGTTTGTTATAGGTTGGTTGAGCCTTAGTCTCCATTCTTGTTGCCTAGAATTTTGGTGATTCGCTCGAGCGGGTCCATTTGTGCTCAAGCGGAGTTTGCACACTTTCAGCATTTGTACCTCTACAAAACTTCTGCAAATGTGTTTTTCACGCTCGAGTGGATTTCCTTACGCTCGAGCGGGCCTATTGGCACTCAAGCGGGTGTTCATGGTCTGTATAAGTACTGGAGGAGTGTAATCTATGCTCGAGCGGGTTTTCCTTTGCGCTCCAGCGGGTGTGTTTTGCAGTTGTGTCTTGGCACTCGAGTGGGTATTCTTGTGCTCGAGCGGGTCCAGTTTTTGTGCTTGACGCTCGAGCATCCTATTCTCTGCTCGAGCAGACTAATCGTATATCAGATGGCAGCTGGATGATTTTGAATCACTTTTCAGATTTCCTTCTCTCTCTTACTTTTCGAAAACCGATCTTGAGAGCTTTTCTCACAACTTTTCACCTTCTCTCTAGGGTTTGATCTAGTTTGAGTGATCTCCCACCTTTGTCCCATTGTTAAAAGTGTAAAGCTTGGCTTGGGCTTCCTATCAATCCGAAAATCTTGGGTTTTGGAGCATTTCAGGATTTCTTCATCATCTCCTTTGGGTTTCATCTCTTAAGGTAGGGATAACTACTCATTTTTATGACCTTTAACATAGATGTTGAGCTTTTTGTATAAATGGTTTGGTTTACGAAGTTAGGGTTTGAGATGGGTTATGTTGGAAAGAGGGGTTTTATTCTTTTGATTCAATCATATGTGTTTTGGGTCTAATAAGGGAATTATTGTTGTTGTTGTTAATTTTTGGACCTTTGGGTCAATGTTAAGAAAAGGGAGAAAAATGCCATGTTTGGGTATATTTGGGTCATTAGAGTAATTAATGACAATTATTATGAAAATATGAAATTGAGTTGGAAATAATGAAATTTCTCATTATGAGATAGAATGGTGGAGTTGGATTTATTAATCACTCACTTTGAAAATGTTGAAATTATATATACGTTGAGGCATTTATTATCTGTTTAGAAATAACTGCATTGGGCTATCGGTGGACGATAGTCTTGATGGTTGTAGACAATGCATGATGATCAGGCGAACTAAAACTAATCAATTGAATATGTCATCGAATATGACGGTTGGAATAATGCATCAAATTTGTGTATTGTTTGATTATGTATATGATATGTGTTTATATACATGGTATTGTGTGGGAGGAGATAGGGGATGTACTCCACGGTTTAGGAGAAGATAGGGGATGGACTCCTAAACCGGATGTTATTTGAGAGGAGATAGGGAATGGACTCCATTGATACAGCAAATATGTGTATCTATTGAAGTATTGATACAGCGAATCTGTGTATCATTTGTGAAGTATGGAAATGTTGTAATGTGTTATTGATATAGCAAATATGTGTATCTATTGTGAATTATGGAAGTACTGTTGATATGAGATGTAATCTCGTTGAAATTGTCTAGCCAGGTTCTAAGCCATTGTTATGAATTGAGAACTTGGATAAAAATGGAAAATGGAATGAAACACGGACATATTTGTCATGTAATTGAAATGGGTTACGAATAGATTTATGTGAGTTAAACATTTATCAAATGCTAATGTCTTAGTCACTGCTCATATTATGTTTAGCATATCTCTACTGGGCGTTGGCTCACCCTATATGGGAATATCATTTTTAGGTACAGGTAGCATGCCACCTCGAAGGACGTAGCTTGAGAGGCTTAGTGGCTGGGACATCTTTTGTGATTACATTTTTGTATTACGTGTACATCAAGCCAAGGGCTTATTATCTGTTTTGAGTTAGTACTCATTCTTTTGTAACCAAGTGTTGGCTTGGAAAGTTGTAAGCCCGTAGGGCATTTACTTTTGTTGTCAACATATAATACATTTTGTAATGAATACTCTGATGAAATGTAATTATGATTTATTCTCTTATGTCTAAGCATGTCAAGATTGTATGATTTATGGGTTTATTTTAGGACGTTACACGCTTCTAGTTGGCAAACTTAAATGGACCATTCAATTTGGGTTTGTGGCCTATTACTCTGGGAGTAAGATCATATGGTGTTTTATGGTATTATAATTGGTGAAAAAAGTATAGTATTATAATTTTATATTAGGTGATTGAGAAAAATAAGGAAGCATGGTGAATGATGATCAATGAAATAATTTAGACACTATAAAAAATTAAGGTTTTCGAGACCAAAATTATTTTTTAGAGGCCTAATATTTTTGTTGCCAAAAGTGTCATTATATTTTTAGCAACAAAAATTAGACATTTGTGATAAATTATTATCTTTTTTAGACCAAATTTTTTTTGTCAAAAAATAAACTATTTTGGAACTAAATTATTTTGTCCCTAAAAGTGTATTTATTAGTGACATTTTCAAAATTTTGTTGCTAACAGTCTTATTTTTTACTTTTCGGGACGACCTTTTAGTGACTATTCTCACGACGATAGAAATTGGTCCCTACATGTCTTTTGCAACAAATTTTTTAGTTTTAGAGACCAAATTATATGTTGTAATGACACGTGATACTCCAAGAGTACCTATTAATTTTTTCATTATAACTACATCTACGATGATTATGCCTACTCATTTTTTAGGATTCTATGTGTTGGTTGGTAAGAGTATATCTCCAGCTCAAGCAATATATCTCCAGCTCAAGCAAGTAGAACCCATGAATGAAAATAGGATTCATGCAACCAACCCACTTAAGCGAGACATAAGGTTTAGTTTGGTTTGGTTTAAGTAAATATGAAGAACATTGAAAGGTGCTAGAAGAGGCACTACCTTGTATACATGCATTTAAGAAACAAGAACCTATAATCTTCTTGACCAAATGAAGGAATCCTTGTTCAGTACAAATTTCAAAAAAAAGTCCTCTGTGCTATGAAGTATTTCTAGAAAGGAATTGTTTCTTTATTGTTTTTATATTGGATCTCAATACTCCTCAAATAGTGGCTAATATGAATCTAATACTTCCTAAATATTTGTAATCTAAAAAAATAAATTCTCTTTAATTTTGAGAAGTAATAGATACGTTTTTTGATGCCCTAGGTTGTTTATCCAATCTATTCCAGAGTTAAGTATGTACAGGATTAGAGTATAATTTTAGGGAAAATACAAGAATAGTTTCCAATACCTTGCATAATTAGATTAAAACTTGTCAAATTTGCTCCAAATTTGTGTCTAAAATTATTTGATTTTTTTTTCTTCTTTCTATAGTATGACAATGGCTGGTATGGAATAGATTGCAGCATATCATCTGTTTTATCAGTTATATGGGATTGGCTTTAATGGCTTCGACGAGTTCAGGTTGATGTTCTTGACAGTCCACAACACGTTGGGAATCTTGTGAATCTCAATGCTGTGGTGGAAAAGAAAAAGCCCCTTATATATGTTCATGATTTGCCCTCAGAATTCAATAATCTTTTACATGTGGTCAGTATGTCCAATACTTGTGAATTGTGATTAATGATACACAGAAAGGGTGATTTTTAATAATTTCCATCTGTTTATTCATTCTTGCAGGGACTAAATTTCAAGTTTGATTAATATTTTCCATCTATTTTTCATCAATGAAGCATTCTCTACTTAGCTTATTTCCCTATTTTCTTTGGTTTTTTTTTTTTTTTTTTTTTTTTTTTTTTTTTTTTTTTTTTTTTGAATTGGGCAATAAGGCTGTGTGCAATTGCTAGTGTTTGTAGTGGAGTTAGATCCATAGGTTTTTACAAAATTTAAATAGAAATGTAAGTAAAAATATTATTATTAACAATGCTTTCTTCATTTTTTTTTAATTTTTTATTTTTATTGCAGGTAGCTAAAGGCATAGTCATGCCTGTTTATGGACCTGAGTTTTCCGGTGCATTAATTCTAAGTTGTGCTTATACGTGGAGTTTTTGATATACTTTGCATCGGACAAATGTGAAACGCATTTGAAATCTTTGATGGTTGGGTTAAATATGTTTTTGATGTGGTGAATTCGTTGTAAACTAAAAGGATGGATGATTATTTTGAATTTGTAATGTGTTCATGTTCACAGGTGGTAATCATTAGATAGATTAACTAATATTTTGACTTTATAATTAATGGTTTTTTGTTTTTAGATTGGATTGTTGATGGATTGGTATGTTGAAATTGATTGGATGGACATGAATTATGTATTAATTGCAAATGTATTATAGGTATTCAAAAAAAAAATAGCATTACATTTAAAAAATTAGTTTTTGAAATTAAAAGCTTTTTTGCGACCAATAACATTTTAGTCGTAGTAGGTCTTTGAGAAAGGTTCTAGGAATAACAATTGGTGACCACTACTGTGGTTGCTAAAACATAAACTTTCTGCGACCAACTTAATTTGTGGTTGCCAAAAACCTCTATTTTCATGACCAGTTTTTTTGTCGCAAATTATCAATCTTCAACAAATTTAAATCTTTTTTGCAACCAAAATATATGGTCACTAATGGTAACTTTTAGCGACCAGCTTCAATTGTGGTCGCCAAAAAACTTCTGTGATGGGCTTTTGGCGACTAAATGGCGACGAACTTTTTTTGGTCACTAAAAACTATTAACGACTAGATATCAACTTTCTACGACCAAAAAGTTGGCTGCTAAAAGTGTTTTTCTTGTAGTGTTTTTTTGGCTGAATAAAAAGATACACATTTAAAAAAAAATTAAAAATCACATCCACAAATATTGATTTTAGGGAAAATAGTATTTCAATAAACTTCATAAAATAATCTCAATTTAATGGAAAATTTTGTGAATTAATTTTTTTATATTGCAAAGTTTTTCATCAGTGAGCAATTATTTCTTCGAAATTCCACTGAAATGGTATTTTATTTTAATTTTAAATTAAGAAATGATTAACATAAGTTATTGTAACACCCTCAAAGTAAACCCATAATATCATACAAACACGATAAAGAAAAGGGATCTCATATTATAATCATCATAGTATTTTTACAAAAGTATTATATGTTGACGACAAAAGTAAATGCCCTATAGGCTTACAACTTTCCAAGTCAACACTTGGTTACAAAAGAAGAGAGTACTAACTCTACACAAAAGAAGCCCTTGGCTTGATATACATGTAATACAACGAAAATTAACAAAAGAGTCTTTAACTCCCACAATAATCCATGCTAAGATCTCGGGGGCGGCATAGTACCTGAACCTGAAAATGATGTCCCATATAGGGTGAGTCACAGCCTAGTAAAAATATACTAAACTAACTACAAACAATGACTAAAATATTAGCAGTTGATAGATGGTCAACACTTATACATCCACTTATATCACATTACAGTTCCATGACAATCATGTCCTTGTTATATTTCATTTCAAAAACGTGGCTCAGAACCTGGCCAGATAATCCGACAGAGATTACATCTCTTATTAACAATATTTCCAATTCATTGGGATAACAACTCATGTTAAACATTTCTTACATCATAATAGATACACATTTTGCTGCTGTATCAATCTCAGCCAAAATCACTTCCATACTTTACAAATGATACACATTATAGTGCTGTATCAATAACAAGTAAAAACACTTCCATACTTCACAAATGATACACATTTTAGTGTTGTATCAGTGTCAACAACATCCGGTTTAGAGGTCCATCCCCTATCTTCCCTTAAACTGTGGAGTACATCCCCTATCTCCTCCCATATAACACAATGTATATAAGCAATAATCATATACATGTTCAATCAATCAATACAAAATTTGATGTATTATACCAACCGCTATATTCGATAGCATACTCAATTGATTAGTTCTAGTTTGCCTAATCATTATGCATTGTCTACAACAATCAAGACTATCCTCCACCGATAGCCCAAAGCAGTTATTTCTAAACAGAAAATAAATGCACCAAATGGATAAAATATCAACATTTCGTCTAGGTGAGCGATAAATTAATCCAACCACACCCTTTAATCTCATACCTTTTCCAATTTGAATAATTCCTATTCAATTTTTCATTTCCCTAAATTAATTATACAAATTAATTTATCATAACAATTAGGGCTTTTCCCCATATTCTCAACACCAACCCTAAGGTTCTATTTTCATCAATAATCCAACATTAATTCCTTTTCTCAAAGTATTACATACATATGGGTTTATATAAATGAAAACCCCCTCTTTTGTAAATTACACAAAGATCCCAAACTTTTCCAATTTTACCCAACAACCCCAACATATCAAAATGCCAAAATTTAAAGACAAAGCTGATAAGATGGAGTAGGATATCACTACCTCGAAGTTATAACTCAAACGGAGATGAAGACCAAAACTCAACGTGCTCCAAATTCAATAATTTTCATATTAAAACAAAGCCCTCAACACCCTCTATCTTTTATACAAAGAGGCTAGGCTAGGAACTCACTAGAATGAGATGAAACCTTAGAGAGAAGGTTTGTAGAGTGAGAGAGAGCTCAGATCTAGGGTTTGTATAAAGAAGAGAATGAAAAAAGTGAAGTGTAATCATGTTGCTATCTACTAATATACGTATGACCCGCTCGAGCGGATAATAGAACGCTCGAGCATCAAGCACAAAAACTTAACCCGCTCGAACGCAAGAAGGCCCGCTCAAGCGCCAAGACACAAAAACAAAATACATCCGCTCGAGTGCGAAAACCAGTCCGCTCGAGCGTAGATTCTCCTCTCCCAGTTCTTTTACAGACAATGAACTACCCACTCAAGCGCCAACATACCTGCTCGAGCGTAAGAAAATCTGCTCGAGCGTGGAAAACACACCTGCAGATGTTTTGCAGAGGCACGAAATACTGGGAGTATGTAAACCTCGCTCGAGCGTACCACTAAAGAAATGAACTCCGCTCGAGCGCAGAATGACCCACCCGAGCGTAACACCAAAAATCTGGTCAACAACACTTGAGACCAAAACTCAACCTACCTGTTCGAAACACGCCCAACACATCCTAAAATTCAAACATAGGGAATTAAAGGATGACAACAAGATATATACAACACCCAATTCCACGGAACCGAGTACGGAATACGATTAAACAGTAAAGGGAAAACCGGGAACGCTATAACCTCCCCCCTTAAAGAATTTCGTCCCCGAAATTAAGTATACGTTTTCAAAAACAAGTTTTCTCAATCCCAACATTACAACTCATTCTTCAACATTCCGACCCATTACCGGTCATCTCATCTCTTTCCAAGAGGCATATCACAATATATAATTCAATATGCATTATTAACATGCTTTCCCTTGAAATTTACCAATTTCAACACATTCTCCACAATTCTATAATATTTGCAACATTAATATCATGCTTGCATTTCCACAATTCTATATCATATTCAGTATTCATGATATATTTCCATTTCTACAATACATTCAACGTATGCAATGTTACATTAAACTTCCATTTTAGGGCAAGTTCAAAATATATTTTCATAAACCAAAACATTCACAATGTTTTACAATTCAAGACACATTCAATGTTCTTAAAGTTCAGCAATATTACAACATTACCAATGCATGGTTACATATCAACAAACAAGCCCGGATATTTCTCACGGACTTCTAACTCACGTTCCCAAGTGGTTTCTTCCACCCCGTGATGTTTCCACAAAACTTTCACCAAGGGAATGGTCTTGCCTCACAAGACTTGATCCCGCCTATCCAAGACCTGAATCGATCTCTTCTTATACAAGGCATCCTCATCTACCTCTAAGTCGGTCCAATCCAACACGTGTGATGGATCTAGCTCATACTTCCGAAGCATACTAACATGAAACACGTCATGTACTCCGGATAACTGCGGCGGCAAGGCCAAACAATAAGCAACCTCCCCAATCCTATCAAGGATCTCAAAGGGATCGATAAACCGAGGAGATAACTTCCCACTCTTCCCGAATCTCATCAAACCCCGTCTAGGTGATATTTTCAGAAAAACAAGATCACCAGTCTCAAATGCCAAAGGCCTCCTCCTACGGTCGGCATAACTTTTTTGGCAACTCTGGGCTGTAACAAGCCTCCTACGGATAAGTTCAACTTTCTTCGTCGTTTCCCTCACCAACTCCAGGCCCAACAAAGGTGCATCACCCATCTCGGCCCAACATACTGGAGACCTACACAGTCGGCCATACAAGGCCTCAAACGGTGCCATACCGATACTAGACTGAAAACTGTTGTTGTAGGCAAACTCCACCAAGGGCAAGTGCCTCTTCCACGTCCCACTAAAGTCAAGGACACAACCTCGAAGCATATCCTCAAGGATCTGAATAGTATGCTCGGACTGCCCGTCAGTCTGAGGATGATAAGCCGTGCTAAAGGTCAACTTAGTACCCAAGGCACTCTGCAAACTCTGCCACAACCTAGCAGTAAAACAAGGATCTCTATCTGAGACGATCGTCACTGGGACCCCGTGCAACCTCACTATGTCCCGAATATACAAGTCTGGAAGATGATCTACCAAATCTCTTACGCGCATAGGGATAAAGTGCGCCGACTTAGTTAACCGGTCTACAACCACCCAAATAGCATCACTACCCCGTTGAGTCCTCGAAAGACCTACAACGATGTCCATAGTGACATGCTCCCACTTCCACTCGGCAATAGGCAAGGGTTGCAACAAACCCGTTAGCCTCTGATGCTCGGCCTTCACTTGCTGACAAGTAAGGCACTTCGACACGAAAACTGCCATATCTCTTTTCATACCCTGCCACCAAAACTGGCGACCCAAATCTCGATACATCTTATTGCCTCCCGGATGCACCGCAAGACGCGAATGGTGAAACTCTCGGAGTACTTCCTCTCGGTAAGACTCCGGCACAAACAAATGGTCCCAAGATCTCACACTCAGGTCGGGATACACCGTCAAACCCTTCTCAACCTTCCCACTGGAGATCTTTCCTCGGAGGAATTCTACCTCAAGGTCACCTCCCTGTGCCTCTAACACTCGACTCACTAGCGTAGGCTACGCAACAACAGAAAATAAGGCCGTAGCCTCAACGGACTCGCCCAAAAGCAAATCAAACTCGCCAAGTCCGCCAAACATCTCCCACTCCCGGATGGCTATACAAGCTACACCACTGATGGATTTCCTACTAAGGGCATCGCCCACAATGTTGGCCTTCCCCGGGTGATAGTGCAACTCAAAATCGTAGTCCTCAATAAACTCCATCCACCTTCTCTGCCTCAAATTCAAGTCTCTCTGTGTAAACAGGTACTTCAAACTCTTATAATCCAAGAACACCTCGAACCTCTAGTGCCCCCAAATCTTTAAGGCAAAAATCACGGCTGCTAACTCAAGGTCATGTGTAGGATAATTCTTCTTGTGAATTTTCAACTGACGTGAGCCATAGGCAACCACGTTCCCCTCGTGCATCAACACACAACTCAAACCCTCTCGTGAGGCATTACAATAGACCGCATAACCCAAACCTCTTTCCGGAATAATCAAAACTGCAGCGGTGGTCAACCTAACCTTCAACTCTTGAAATGACTTTTCACAAGTCTCACTCCATACAAACTTGACCTCTTTTCGCATTAACCTAGTCAACGGCAAAGCTAGCTGGAGAAATCCTTCACAAACTGATGGTCGTACCCAGCTAATCCCAAAAAACTGCAGATCTCAAAAATGCTCTTAGGCTGTGCCCAATCTTGCACTGCCTCAATCTTGGATGTATCAACAGACACCCCTTCCCCAAATACCACATGGCCTAAGAATTTGACCTCTCCTAGCCAGAACTCACACTTCCCAAACTTGGCATACAGCCTATGGGCTCTAAGCAACTCAAGCACCACTCTCAAGTGTTCCTCGTGCTCCTCCTCAGAAGGCGAATAAATCAGAATGTCGTCCACGAAAACGACTACAAAGCGATCTAAGAATTCCCGAAAGATCCGATTCATCAAGTCCATAAAGACTGCCGGTGCATTGGTGAGCCCAAATGGCATCACCAGAAACTCATAGTGGCCATACCGCGTACGGTATGCCGTCTTCAGAATATCCTCCTCCCTGACCCTCAACCGATGGTAACCCGATCTCAAGTCTATCTTGGAGAAACAACAGGAACCCTTCAACTGGTCAAACAAATCATCAATACGGGGCATAGGGTACTTATTCTTGACTGTAGCCCAATTCAACTTCCGGTAGTCTATACAAAGTCTCAAGGCACCATCTTTCTTTTTAGCAAAGAGGGTCGGTGCTCCCCACGGCGAAACACTAGGGCGGATGAAGCCCTTATCTAGCAACTCCTGGAGCTGAATCTTCAACTCACTCAACTCGGCTGGGGCAAAACGATAGGGTGCCATAGAAATGGGTGCTATGCCGGGCACTAAATCAATAGAGAACTCTATCTCACGGTGAGGTGGCAAACTGACAAGGTCCTCGGGAAAAACATCCGAATACTCGCAAACCACTCTCAGCAATTCAATCTGGGTCTCATTACATTCACTACTCAAAAGGTTAGCAAGGAGACCACCAAGCTCACTCCATCCTCGCGGATCATACACCGGTGGCAAAACACTACCAACCCGATCCCCCAAGAAATGGAAACAATCCCCGCTTAAGGTACATACCGTGACCCTCTGGCGGTAACAATCAATAAGGTATGACGATAACCAGTCCATACCCAAAATAACATCAAATCCCAACATGGGCATAACTACAAAAGGAAACGGAAGCCAGCGATCGGCGACTTCTATATCACAACCTCTACATCCTTGTTTCACAATTAATTCACCCCTAACGGGTGATGTAACACATATAGGAGATGCTAATTGTGCTAACTCCAACCCCAAAACAAATACAAATGCAGCAAATATAAAAGAATGGGATACACCCGTATCAATCAACAAACTGGCAACCGAGTTGCAAAACAAGAAGGTACCTCTCACAACTGATGGAGTCGGTATAAGATTCTGCGCGGTAACAGCATACACGGGCCCTGTAGGCCCCTAATCAACTTGTTCACCTCTAGAAGCAAACGACTGCTGCACAAACTGGGACGATGAAGCCCCTGATTGGCCCACGAGGCCTGAACTGACTGAGCAGGCTGAAAACTCTGCCTCTGCCCAGATGCACCAGATGTGCCACTCAACTGCGGGCAAAACCTCTTTAGGTGCCCCGCCCGACCACACTGTTAGCAAGACAGTGACTGACCCCTACCCTGACTCTGGCTCTGCGGTCTAGCTGAAGATGAAGCAGCTCTCTGACCCCCTCTCCTCTGTGGGCAAGCTGGAGACTTGTGACCCAGCTGGCCACATTTAAAACAAGTCACGTCTCCCTGACTGCCTCTCCCAGAGCCTGCACTCGGCACTGGAAAGGTAGATCTAGCAAAACCTCCCTGAGACTACAGAGGGTGTGAACCCCTCTATCTCCTGCCATCACCCTGGCCATCCTGACTCCTCTCGGAGCCTTTCTGCCCCATCCTCCTCCTGTATCATGATCTCCATATAGGCTACAGCATCAACCAGATGCCCATAGTCTTGAGTCATAGTCCCGCCAACTCTCATCTTGAGGCCGTGCCTCAACTTCTTCTCGAACTCGATACAACGGCGTTCCTCGGAGGACACAAGTTCAGGTGCAAACCTGGACAAACTAGTAAATGCAGCCTCAAACTCGGCCACTGAAGAACTCAGCTGCAAAAGCTGGCAGAACTGGTCTCTCAGCTTCTCCCTAACAGATAGAGATAAGAACTTCTCCTGGAAAGCACCCACAAAAGCCTCCCAAGTGCCACCAATACAACCCTTCATGAATTTCCACCACTGACCCGCATCCCCCTTAAGCCGGAAAGATTCCAAGGTCACCTTCAAAGCCCTGTCTTCGCTGCCTAGCATCTCAAACGTCTTTGTCATTTGTTCCAACCACTCATCCGCCTTAAGTGGCTCCTTCAAATCACCAACAAACTCGTCCGAATTAGATCGTAAGAACTCCCTCTTCAGAAAGGAAGGCCCTGCATCCACAACCTGGGCCTGAACTTGGGGCTGAACTGGATTCTCAGCTCTGAGAATGCCCATATATTCCCTCAAAGCATCGGCTATCCCATGAGCTAAAGCGCCCATAGCTTACTGACCTACTGGCTCGGCCACATTGGCCTGGCCGACTCCTTCCTGCATCGCCGAAATCTCCTTCGGTACAGGTACATCCTACCTCCTAGGCCTACCACGCCTACCACCTCGTCCTCATCCTGACATCCTAATAAAGGTAACGAAGACGTTAGCACATTCACAAAGCGCCAAAGCTATAACACTTGCGTCCTAATACATGGACAATTATAATTCATTCCACGTAAGCACATAAACACATAAGCACTTACGAATTTCATTTCCGGATAATGATAGTCCCGAGGCGTTAATAGAGTTCCGGTTCGAAACAGCATTGATCAAGTGCTTTTCCAACAGGACTCACAGAAACCCAAGGATCCAATCAACATCCTAGAAACTAAATCCCATACCAAAGTAGTCACATAAACATGTTATCAAATAAACACATACTATCATACATAAGTCTCTAACAATCGAGACAAACCCATTGTGATACTAATCACTTCCCACGTACCCAATGTAATGCCCTCAAAATAAACCCATAAACCATACATTCTTGATAAAAGAATAAAGCATAATTACATATCATCAGAGTGTTCATTACAAAATATATTACATGTTGACAACAAAAGTAGGTACCCTATAGGCTTACAACTTTCCAAGTCAACACTTGGTTACAAACAAGAGTACTAACTCAAGATACAAAATAAGCCCTTGGCTTGATATACATGTAATACAAAGGGAAACAACAACAAAAAAAAACCAACTGCCTCATGCCTCCCAAGCTACGTCCTTAGAGGTGGCATGCTACCTGTACCTGAAAATGATGTCCCATATAGGGTGAGCCAACGCCTAGTAGAGATATGCTAAACATAGTATAAGCAATAACTAAAACATTGGCCAATGATAAATGTTTAACTCATATGAATCATTTCATAAACCCTTCCTTATCCAATTCTCATGCACACCCATGGCTCAGAACCTGGCCAAACAATTTGATTGAGATCACATCCCATATCAACAGCATTTCTATTTCAGATGAGATAATAACTCATATTAAACATTTCACACTTCATATCAGATACACATTTTGGTGCTGTATCAATAACACATGACAACACTTCCATACTTCACAAATGATACACATTTTAGTGCTGTATCAATATCAAACGAAAACACTTCCATACTTTATAGGTGATACACATTTTAGTGTTGTATCAATGGAGTCCATCCCCTATCTCCTCCCACACAATATCCGGTTTAGAGGTCCATCCCCTATCTTCTCTTAAACCGTGGAGTACATCCCCTATCTCCTCCCACATAACACAATGTGTATGTAGACGTCCCCGAATGCTCCCGGGAGGAACGAGCTCCCATTCTGTTCATTTTGGGGTCACTACAGCTCAGGACTCTCAAATTTGTCACGGTTCTAAGTCTGAACCAAAGAGTCCAAATCCGGCAAATCGTTTTGAGAAAAAAACAGATTTTTTGAAAGAAGTGCCAAACATGGACTGCTTTGCCAGATACAGAGTCGCCACCTAAATGTTTTTTTAATGGGAAATTTAGGAAACCCTGACTCGGTGCCAAAGGCCACGTGTCCGTCATTCACCAAAGTTGCCTCGGCTCGGGAACTTGGGTACGATTAGGGAAGGTCACTTC
>NW_021025183.1:1462107-1499601 GCF_004153795.1 Camellia sinensis
CAAGCTCATTTTCATGCTTTGAATAAAACTGTTTTTGCCAAAATGTGGCATCATAGATTAGGCCATTCTTCTTTTCAGAAATTTACTTTTCAAAAGAAGCATTTCTCTTGTAAAAATAATCAGTTTGCTACACTTGTTTCTTGCTCAGATTGTTATGTGTCTAAAAGCCATAGATTACCATTTCAATTGTCACATTCTACTGTTAAACAACCCTTGTCCGTAATTCACAGTGATGTTTGGGGTCCCTACAATAAATCCACATTTGGTTTCAAGTTTTATGTAATTTTATAGATGATTTTAGCACATTTACTTGGCTTTATCCATTAGTTTACAAAAGTGAGGTGTTTGCTAAATTTGTTGAATTCAAATCTTATGTTGAAAAGCAATTTTCCACGTCACCTCAAGTTCTTCGCACTGATGGTGGTATTGAATAGTTTAATAACAAAATGCAAGCTTTTGTCTTAAGTAATGGGATTGTTCATCAACATTCATGTCCATATACATCACCTCGAAATGGTGTGGCTGAGAGAAAACATAGACATATTGTTGAAACTTCCATTGCTTTAATACATCATGCTTATCTCCCATTTCATTTATTGTTTAAATGTTGTTGTTGCTACTACATTTCTTATTAATAGAATGCCATCTTCTATATTCTTGCAAATAACTCTCCTTATGAGGTACTTTTTCACTCTATACCTAATTACTCTTTCTTTAGGGTGTTTGGTTGTCAATGTTTTCCTTGGCTTCAACCATATACTTCTTGTAAGCTTCATCCAAAATATGTTTCTTGTGTGTTTTTGGGCTACCATCCCTTTGCTAAGGGATATAGATGTTTTGATCCTAAATCTGGTAAGCTTTATTTGTCTAGGCATGTGGTTTTTAATGACAATGTTTTTCCTTTTTCAATTGCTTCTACTTCTCCTTCTTTTACTGCTTTGTCTCAGCCTTCTACTTTGGGTGTTATTCAGTCTTTCTTGTAGGCCTCTCTATTGGTCAAACCACATGTCCATCAGACAAGGCCTACTTCAGGTCCAGTCTATTAGCATGCTTCAGCTACAGCCTATCTGCAGCATAGTTTCAGTCTACTTCTGCAGCTCAACCTCAGGTTACAGTTCAGCCTGGTTTCCCAACTCAACACCAGGCTACACCATAGGCTCCTTATTAGTCCAACACTCCATCTCAGTTTGTCTTGTCCCAATCAGTTCAGCCTCAAGCTACAGCTCCCTCTGCTCAACCTTCTATTCCTCTACCAGCCACCTCCAATGTATATAGTCCTCCACCTGTTCCAACATATCCTTATCTACATCCGTTCAGCGGTCTCTTCCTATTCACTCCATACATATTGATCTCCCTTCTTTACCACCTTCTACCACTACTAATCTTCATCTCATGATCACTAGATCAAAGTCCTCTTCTCATTCTACCTCTCTCAGTGTTTCCTCTTCTTCTTTATACATTGATTCTGAGCTCCAACATATCAAACAGCTCTTACCTCTCCTATTTGGTTTAAGGCTATGGAAGAAGAGTTTAAGGGTTTGCAAAAGCAGTACACCTGGTCCTTGGTGCCATTACCTCCCAATAAAAATCAAATTGGGTGTAAATGGGTGTTTAAGATCAAACACAACTTTGATGGTGCTATTGCTCACTATAAGGCTCGCTTAGTTGCTAAAGGCTATCTCCAACAAGAAGGTATTGATTTCCAAGAAACCTTCAGCCTGGTCGCCAAGCTTCCTACTATTCGTATTATTCTTTGTCTTGCATTGCATCATAGCTAGTCTCTCAAACAATTGGACATTTTTAATGCTTTTCTTTATAGCAAGCTTGAAGAGGAAGCTTTTATGTCCTAACCACCTGGTTTTGTTGATTCTTCATCACCTACTCATGTGTGCCAGCTTCACAAGGGGCTTAAGCAAGCTTCTTGTGCTTGGTATTCCACATTTTTTACTTTTATTCCTTCTCAAGGCTTTCACAATAGACATTGTGATTCCTTTCTTTTCATTCATAAAACACCCTCTTCCATTACCATTTTGGTTGTCTATGTTGATGATATATTATTCACTGGCCGTGATCCTTCTTATATTTAGCCCTTAGTTACTCAAATGCACCTTGCTTTCTCTATGAAGGAGTTGGGGAATCTGTATTATTTTCTTGGTATTTCTGTTAAAGCCACACCTACTCATTATTTTCTTTCTCTGCAAAAGTATGCTCAAGAAATTATTCACAAAGCTAGGTTAGATGATTGTAAGCCTTGCTCATCCCCTATTTCAGTTAAGCCTGGACTGCTTACTGATTTTGATCTTCCCTTTACTAATCCTTCTCTCTATCCTACTCTTGTAGGGGCTTTGCAATATTTGACTATCATTCAACCTGATCTTTCTTTGGCTTTCAATCAAGCCTGTCAACACATGCATGCACCTACCAATGGTGATTTCTTCACTGTCAAACGTTTGATTCGATTTGTTAAAGGTTCTATCACTCATGGCCTGACATATACCCTTAGCACCTTTGATGTTCATGCATTTTGTGATTGTAACTAGGCTGGAGATACTGTTGATCGCAAGTCTACATCTGGTTATTGTGTATTTATGGGATCTAATCTTGTTTCTTGGTCTGCAAAGAAACAAGCCATTGTGTCCTATTCATCGACTGAGGCCCAATATCAAGCCTTAGCCCATGCTGCTGCTGAAATCAATTGGATTCGCATGTCGCTTGCTGATTTGTTTGTACCTTCTCCCTCATTGCCTATTCTTTGGTGTGATAATCTTTTCGCTTTTGCTTTGGCCTCCAATCCTATTTTCCACTCCCGTTCCAAACATATTGAAGTCGATTGCCATTATGTTCTGAACAAGTGCTTGCTAAGCGCCTTTCTCTTCAATATGTTTCCACCATTGATCAGTTAGCCGATATTTTTACCAAGCCGTCATCTATCTCACGCTTTCAGTATCTGAACGACAAACTCTTGGTGTTATGTCCCCCCGTGAGTTTGCAGGGGAATGTAAAGCCATCAGTGACAGGTGGCAAGTCCACTGTAAAGTTTGTTAGTTAGATAGGAAAGAGAGGTTAGCCTATCTAGTTGGTTGTAACCAATTACACTTGTATATATGTGAGCTTTGCTCATCTTTTCAGTTAATGAGAATCATTTCATATCTTTTTATAGGCTGAATGCCATTGAATATACAATCATTTCTACGGTATAAAAAACATATTAATTAGAGTTGGGCTTCCCTCTAGTCTGGGTGCGTAGGCCTTGTCACAAGTTTTGCTTCAATAATATGAATATTTTATCATTCATAAGAAAATTAGGTCAGTCCAATAACTATAACCTATTCAATTTAGAAAAATGATTGACAAGCAAAATTTAAAAAGTTAATTCACATTCAAATATTTTCTCAAAACTCTCTTTACATGCATTTTGTCTTATTACCTCATTAGGGGGATTGTGGGGGAAAAGAACTTGTGTGGATGTAACACTGCTGTTTAATTTATCATGTTTGTCTAAAACAAAAAAACCTATAAATGCATTTTTAAAAATAAACAATTTTATTTTATTTTTTGTAACGAATACAGTAAAATAAAGAAATTATAATTATCGGATCAACTTTAAAAAACTTAAGGTGCTAATTTTGGTGTGGGATGTTTGGGTGTTGTCTATTGATTGCCTGATAAAGATATTCTTAAGATCTGAAGCAGAGTAATTTTTTTGCTGGTGTACTTTTGGCTGTTAGAAACGCTATGCCATGATTGTTTTGAAATTGGGTAAATTTTATTATTAATTTCTCTAATTTGAGTTAAATTTTATTTTGGTCTTTATAATTTTAATTTGAATAATTTAGTCTTTACATTTTTAATTTGTTATAATGTGATTATTTCGTCATGCGTTGTTAATATTTTGAACAAAAAATGCCACGGTAAAAAGTGTTTGAAAAATCTAGAAATCCCCTAGATGTTGATTTGTGATTATGTATCAATTTTAAGCAGAATATAACAATCCCAATCAAACAATCAAGACAAATCGACACAACGATTTTACGTGGAAAAACCACAATTAGACACCTTCAATTGTGATAAAAAAATCACGGACAACAGCCACAAAACAATCCACTAAGAAGATATAAAGGAATTACATAGGTATACTCTCAATTACCTAGCGAATCCATGCCCGAATTGAACCAACCTCTCTGTGTCTCTTCCAACCCCGTCTTCACCTCGGAATTGTCTTGACGATGAGCCACTCTGGAATCCACCAAAGCTTCAGGCTCGAATTCTTTAGAATCCACCGAAGAACAACTCTCTCTTTTATGTAAAACAAACAAATAATCCTTTGATGTATACTCTTTAAACCATGAGTTGAATACTCAATCAAAACATCAAAGAAAACTAGCAAAATATCCCCAGATATGAACCCTAGAACCCAAGAAGAAGATTTGGAGAAGTAATCCTAAGATCTGAAGAAGTAATCCTAAGATCTGAAGAAGTAATCCTAGATTTGGACTGAAACACGTATTTATAGAAAACTGTCCCACGATCTCTGCTCGAGCGGACCTACGCTCGAGCGCGGAAAGTTCCGCTCGACCGGAAAAAAACAATATCCAATATTTTTGTAGGCGAACAAACTTCTTAAACCCAACATTCTCTGCTCGAGCGGGGGAATGTCCGCTCAAGCAGACAGGCAACTTGGAATGCATTTTTGCATTTTGCTTCAAGGGCGCTGCCCCTCGACCCCGCCTGGGCATTGCCCCGGACCCGCCATGGGGCGCTGCCCCCTCAACCCCTCGAGCTGACCGGGCAGCTCGATCCCCGTCATAATCAGCGATGTGGCAATCTTTAAAGAATTAACATCACAAAGTTCTCTGCCAGGCACAATTTGGGTTGGATTCGTATTTAAACACTCATAGCCTCACTGAAGTAAAAAGTGCGAAAACAAATACAACTTAAAGGAGTTTTGTCAAACAGGATTGCCAAAAATAAAACCTAACAAGTTGGTTTGTACCAATCGTGTAAAAGCAGTTTTATTTACTTGTATTGTTAGAAGCATTTTATTTGCTTAATTATTGTTGTAGCAATTTTTTTTTTTTTACATTGTTTGTAATTTGGTTAGCAATTTTTAAAATTGCTTGCAAGTTTGGAACTTGGTTTGGTTTTCTGTAATAGAAACCAAAGTGTTTAACCTTTGCTAAAGAGTAGTTCTTATTTGTTAAAAAATGCCAACTAAGATGGATTTGGTTTCAAACTTTTGGAGTTTGAGGAAGTCTTTGGGTTTAATCATTTTATTCCCAAAGTGTTGGAAAACCAAGTTTGGAGAAAGTCTTTAGTTATAATCTGATTATTTCTAACGTGTTTTGGTTTTGAGAAAAGAAACCAAAATTTTAGCATTAGCTAAAATATTTTTGATTTTTATTTAGAAATAATGGGCTCAATTCCAGGAGTACCAGTTAACTTTTATAAGTGGTGTAATTTTAGTAGCAAATTTTATTTGCTTGGGAATTGGTTTGTTTTAACCTAGCTCATCCACTGGAAAATTTAATTCTAATTTTGTTTCCCGTGGATTAAGAGTCACCATGCTCTTGAAAGTTTTGTTTAAGGTTAACTGGGTCTTAAGTGGGACCGGTGTGACCCCTCCAGTCTTCCTGGAAACTTTACTGACCATGTTCGATTCTAGGGTAAGTAGTGAGATCAATTTTGAATTAAATTTCAATCTGTGGATTGTCTAGTGTTAAGTTTAGTGTCTGGAAAAACAGAATAGTGAAATTTTGTTGTGATTTTTTAAAAATGGCTTCAAGAGGTGACAACGAAAATGTTGTTACACCTACCAACCTTCAGCCTTGCGAGGTTCTTAAAGGAAAATCTAGAGAGATCAAGTGTGAGTAAAGGAAATCATAAGATTGCATGATAATATCTCTGAATTAATTAGAAGCGATTAGTAGGTTATCATTGTGTCAATTATAACATATATGATTGCTATGTGACTTTGCTTAAAAGCAAAGATGAGACAACTCGTTAGGGCGGGTGAATATATTTTTGAATTTTTAAATTCCAAATATATTGGAGGCTTCTAGCAAGTACAAGATCACTGATCAAAGAGATAGAAAACTAGTGGTTCCTAGAACGTGTTAGACCACTAGCTACATAGTTATGAGATTGTGGTTCCTAGTAGTGAACAGATTACTGATCACATGTCAAGACATGATGGTTCCTAGTAGTGGAGAGACTACTTATCATACGTCAAGACATGATGATTCCTAGTAATGAAAGAGTCTATTGATCCTATGTCAGGACGTTATGATTCATAGTAGTAAAGTGACTACTGATCATAGGTTAAAACATTGTGATTCCTAGTAGTAGAAAGTCTACTGACCACATGCTGAGAAATTAGTGATTCCTAGTGATAAGACTACTGGTCATGTTATGATGTTCCGAATAGTAGACTATTGAACACTGGATTTTTGTTTCCTAATAATGAGACTATTGGCTTCAGAGTGATAGGTTGGACCAAATATATTTGGGTGTCTATTTCAGTTGATGACATTCTGGGAATGTATTTACTGTGATATGATTTTGAGAGTTTCATAATCATTGTGGCACAAGGAATTGTTTAAAAAGACCTTGTATGAATTTTTGGAAAAAAGCCAAAAGCCTTTTGTATAAATTCTACAAATGTGGGGATGTCATGTAAAAGGTGGTAATACCTAAACCCAAGAGGGTTAGGATAAGCCTAAAAATCCATTGACTTTGTATTCAACGGTTATGCACAATATAGCAGTGCATATTGATTTCTTGTCTATAGGTCTGTTATTGCAAATATACACAAGAATACTATCATGGAATCAAGAAATGCATTTTTCTTTGAAAATGTATTTCATTGTCGTCTCCAAGAAGGGATTCTGAGTTCCATGAAAAAGGTTGAAGGTGACAATGATCACGTAGATGATCACATGGATGATCAAGTCAATGATCAAGTCGATGATCAAGCTGAGGAAGTAGATGAGCCAAGAAGGAGTAAAAGGGGACTGCGAAGTCCTTTGGTCCGAACTTCTTGACTTATATATTAGAGGGAGAACCTCAAACTTTTCATGAAGCTGTGACTTCACCTGAAAGTCCTTTGTGAAAAGAAGCAATGAAGAATGAGATTGACTCCATCTTACAGAACCATACTTGGGAGTTGGTTGATCTGCCCTAGGCGGTAAGGCCTTGAGGAGTAAGTGGATCTTTAGAAGAAAAATGAAAGCAGATGGATCAATTGATAAGTATAAAGCTAGGCTAGTTATCAAAGGATACAGGCAGCGAGAAGGCGTGGATTACTTTTATACGTATGCACCTGTGACAAGGATTACATCCATTTGCATGGTGATTGCGATAGTAGCTTTACGTGGTCTGAAGATACATCAGATGGATGTAAAGATAGCTTTCTTAAATGGAGATTTGAATGAAGAAATCTACATGGAGCAACCCAAGGGGTTTCAGCTCCAGGACAAAATAAGAAAGCCTGTAAGCTTGTCAAAACATTGTATGGTTTGAAGCAAACTCCTAAGTAATGGCATGAGAAGTTTGACACCGCTATGTTGTCAAATGGATTTAGAATCAATGAGTATGACAAGTGCATATATGTTAAAAACACTAACAGAGGTTTAGTTATTTTGTGTCTATACGTAGATGACATACTCATTGTTGGTAGTAATGATTAGAACTACCCAAAAAAAAAAAACAAATTGTTAAACTCTAAGTTTAACATGAAAGATATGGGCCTTACAGATGTCATTATGGGTATTAAGATTACCAGAACATCTAGTTGTATTGTACTTTCTCAGTCTCACTATGTTAAGAAGATATTTTAGAAATTTGGTAAATCAGATACAAATGTGTCTAGGACATCGATAGATGTGAGTCTACATTTGACTAAGAGTAATAGTGAGAGTGTCTCTCAGCTAGAATATTCTCGGGTTATTGGAAGTTTTATGTATCTGACGAGTTGTACAAGGCCCGATATAGCCTACTCTGTTAGCAGGCTTAGTAGATACATGAGTAATTCGAATGCCACTCATTAAAGAGGCATTACGCGGGTGTTAGGTTATTTACGCTACAACTTGGGATTATGGGCTGCATTATACCAGATATCCAGTGGTGCTAGAAGGGTAAAATGACGCTAATTGGATATCTGATATAAAGGACTAAAAATTCACTAATGGCCCTTGAAGGGGCAGCCGAGTCTTGGAAATCTTCCAAGGAAATGTGTATATCGAGATCAACGATGGAATCTAAGTTTATTGCTTTGGATAAAGCAACTGAAGAAGCTGAATGGCTTCTCCAGTTCATTGAGGATATTCCACGTTGGCCGAGACCTGTGCCTGTTATCTATATTCATTGTGATAACTAATCGGCGATTGTACGGGCACATAGTAATATGTATAATGGTAAGTCTAGACATATCCATTATAGACATAATTCCATACGACAACTACTCTCTAATAAAGTTGTCTCTCTAGACTATGTAAAGTCTAAGGACAACATTGTGGATCTGCTAACCCAAGTGTTAACTCGAGAGTTAGTAGAAATGTCGTCAAGAGGAATGGGGTGAAGGCCTTTAGTAATGTTACCGGAATGGAAAACCCAACCTAGTTGACTGGAGATCTTAAGATCTAGGTTCAAAGGGACAACCTAATTGCGTGTAATAGATGAGTCACTGTGGAGGTAAATCCTCATGTCCATTCCTTTATATAGTGATACCCTATGGGGTGGAAGTATAAGCTGATGCATTTAATGACCTAAGTGTTGTGAATTGTCAACTGTGGTATAACGAGATACCTTATATAGGTCACCTATGTGAGTGCGTAGCGGGGCCGCTTCTTTAAGAATTGACAAGGCTGAATTCTTTAAAAAACACTCACTGAACCAGGCTAGTGTTTCAGGGCCAAACCAGACACACTAGTGAGAACAAGAACAATGGTTGGAGTAACTCCTATGTGAGATCTATTGTCTTGATTTACACAAACGGAAGAACAATTCATGACATCACGTTCATTGGTCAGCCAGTAAATTCGATAGGGTTTCACTACGAAAGGTTCAAGGCCAAAAGCTACCTTTTCTGATGCAGGGTTATTCTGTGTGCTCTCTCTCTCTCTCTCTCTCTGAGTCTTTGTTGTTAAGCATTATCCGTTTTTCTTTATCTAGCCAATTTTATTCATGTGGGGGATTATTGGAAAATAATGGTTTTTTGGCAACTTTAATTTGAAATTAAAGAAGGACCCAACTGCCGGTTAAGGTGGGTCTAAGTGATTTTATATTCTCTTAAGTGAGAAGATTGCAATACAAAAATAATGGGCTGAAACCATTGAGTTGTGACTAAGAATTGTCTCATAAAGTGGGTATCAATAAAGTTGGGTTTAGATTTAGACGTAGTCTTGGTTTGGATTGGGTTGTACTTGTGCATGTGCTGGGTTTGGTCTTAGACTTGGACTTGGACTTGGACCTAGTATTGAGCTTTAGGTCCAAGAGCTTCTAGACAAGGGCTTCATTCGCCCTAGTACGTCACCTTGGGGAGCGCCAGCCTTCTTTGCACAGAAGAAGGATGGGTCGTTGCGATTGTGTATCGATTAACGTAAATTGAACCGAGTTACTGTTAAGAACAAATACCCATTACCTAGAATACATGATTTGTTTGATCAACTTAGAAGGTCTTGTTACTTTTTGAAGATAGATTTGAGGTCGGGGTACCATCAGTTGAGAGTCCGAGAAGAGGACATCCAGAAAATGGCTTTTCGCACGCGTTATGGCCACTATGAGTTCCCTGTAATGCCATTTGGGTTGACTAACGCACCGGCTTCTTTCATGGATTTGATAAACCGAATCTGTAGGGAGTATTTGGACCATTTCGTGGTTCTCTTTGTAGACGACATCCTAATCTATTTGACATCTGAGGAGGAACATAGGACTCACGTGAGGATAATGCTTGACTTGCTTAGGGAGCATCAGTTGTATGCCAAATTCAAGAAGTGTGAGTTTTGGCTCACCAAAGTGAAGTTTTTGGGCCACGTACTATCAAGTGAAAGGGGTAATTGTAGATTCTTCGAAGATAGACTCTGTACAAGATTGGGAGCAACCTAAAAATGTCTTTGAGATACGAAGTTTCTTGGGATTTGTAGGGTACTATCGGCGTTTTGTGAGAGGCTTTTCTAGATTAGCTGCACCATTGACTAGGTTGACTAGAAAGGGGGTTAATTTTGTGTGGAGCGAGGCTTGCGAAAAGTCTTTCCAAGAACTCAAAACTAGATTGACCACGGCACCGGTGTTGATCATTCCGGAGAGAGGCTTGGGTTACACCGTCTATTGTGATGCGCCTCGGGATGGGCTTGGTTGTGTTTTAATGCAAGAGGGAAAGGTCGTAGCCTATGGTTCACGGTAATTGAAAACCCATGAGAAGAACTACCCTTCCCACGACTTAGAGTTAGCCGCAGTGGTGTTTGCCTTGAAAATTTGGCGGCATTACTTGTATGGTGAGAAGTTTGAGGTTTTCTCTGATCACAAGAGCTTGAAGTACTTGTTTTCCCAGAAAGATTTAAATTTGCATCAACGGAGGTGGATGGAATTTTTAGAAGATTATGATTTCGAGTTACACTATCACCCGGGGAAGGCCAATGTAGTGGCCGACGCCTTAAGCCGAAAAATCGTGAGTAGTTTGGTGAGTGTAGCCATTCGGGAGTGGGTTATGTTGGGTGAAGTCGGCAAGTTTGAATTGCAATTGGGTGAATCCGAAGGGAGTGCAACATTATTTACCTTGAGTGCTCAACCCACCTTGGTTAGCAGAGTTGTAGAGGCACAACGAGGGGACCGCAAAGCAGAGTTAATTCGTGATAGAAACTCCAATTGGAAGGAAGAGAAGGGTTTGAACATTCACTCAGATTAGAGTGTACGATACCTAGATTGTCTATTTGTGCCTGAATCTTGTAGGAAAGAAGTGCTTCGGGAGTTCCATCACTCACGCCTTGCGGTACATCCGAGAGGCACCAAAATTTATCGAGACCTTAGCTGTCAGTTCTGGTGGAGAGGCATGAAACGGGATGTCGCAGCCTTCGTGTCAAAGGGCCTTACTTGCCAGCAAGTGAAGGACGAACATCAGAGACTAGTGGGTTTGTTACAACCCTTACCTATAACCGAGTGGAAGTGGGAACACGTTACCATGGACTTCGTAGCTGGGCTTCCTAGAACACAACGGGGCAATGATGCCATTTGGGTAATTGTTGATAGATTGACTAAGTGTCATGACCCGAACCTGCCCCTATGGGTTAAGGACATAACCGGCCAGTAATCCTGAGATTACCTATGGCCTCAGACCAAAACAGACATAAGTCGTCAGAGTAAAGGGGCCAAACGGAAGCAATAATTAAAAACTTTGTCCATAGAGCCGTGCTTATATGCACATCAAACAAACCATACACGTATATGTTAATAACCCACAACAAAATACAGTACCATAAAATCCTTTACAGAAAGGATCACCCAAACTGAGTCAACCCATATCAAAACTATATATAGATATACATAAAGTCCTTGCCAACAAGACAAACTATGAAGGCAAACAAAATGGCAAGGATGGGTCTCGTGCGTGAGACGCAAGACTGACTCTCCAAAACTCATGTTGTTCCTGGCAGACTTCACTGGGGCTGGGTTTGGACTTCTCTTGGCTCACCTACAAACACATGAATGAGCGTGAGCAATGGCCCAGTGAATAATATCAAGATACAAAATTACACAACAATGTAAAACAACATGTTCCAAACGGCCTTTGGCCCAATTCACATTTCTACTTAACATATATATATATATACTTATACAAGATTTAGATCAGGTGACTGTAGTTCCATCATACTGGCCTTTGGCCCATTCAGGTTTCCATTCCTGTCAAAACGGCCTTCGGCCCATTCATTTATATCAAAACGGCCTTCGGCCCATCCATTTATGTCAAAAAGGCCTTCGGCCCATTCATTTCTGTCAAAACGGCCTTTAGCCCATTCATTTACGTCAAAACGGCTTTCGGCCCACTCATTCATGTCAGAACGACCTTCGGTCCGTTCATATTGGTCAAAACGACCTTCGGTCCGTTCATTTACATCAAAACGACCTTCGGTCCATTCATTTACATCAAAACGACCTTCGGTCCATTCATTTATATCAAAACGACCTTTGGTCCATTCATTTACATCAAAACGACCTTCGGTCCATTCATTCCTATCAAAACGACCTTTGGTCCATTCATTCATTCCTGTCACACTTTTGTCCACAACCCCAACTAATAACTCATAAAGTTTATAAGGGAATAAACAATTGGACATTGACAAGCTTTCAAATATTGATATTACTCACAGTGATCGGCTTGTGGATTTGCCCTGGAACTTGACCCTACACGTTTCATAAGCACAAAAGGGTCACTAACAGTTCAATCCGTTCTTTAATTCACATATCTCTCTTTAGGCTTAATTCACATTTCATTAGCTCATTTACAATGCTTAACATATGCCTAAGGGTGCTTGTAAGTGAAAGAGAACGGGAAAACAGAACACAGAATGCATTTCCAGAATTTCAAAAAACAGGGTCCCCGCTCGAGTATCGACTTCCCCGCTCGAGCGGACCCTTAAGGCCTGCAAAAGTACTGGTTGCATGAAAAATACGCTCGAGCGTGGAATAGAGCGCTTGAGCGGAAGACCTATCTACAAAAACTCCCTGCTCGAGCGCGAGATATCCCGCTCAAGCGGACATCCAACTCTGTAAAAAGTGCTGGGAGCATGATTTATCCGCTCGAGCGGCCCTTCCCCCGCTCGAGCGGAAGTCAAAATTCTAGAAAACCCAAAATGGTGTTCTTGAGCTCGACCTCGACATTTCAACCACATTACTCGCATGCAATGGCTCAAATTACACATTTACACATGTTAACATGCTACCAACACGAAATCACAACCTTAGGAGGCTCAATTTCTTAAATCATTTACATGCATGCCTCAAATTAATCCAAATTCATTACTAACATATCAAATTCAAACATTCAAGATTTATACTCCCATGTTTTGTACATGCATGCCCATTTTGACTTCATAATCATTTCAAATAATGCAATTAGTGCTCATTGCTATAAGACTCAACAAAGACATGCTTGCATGTGGGATTACACTACCAATCTTTCACAATTTCACAAATTACATGCTAGATTTTGTGATTCCATAGGAGTTCTTTACATGCATGCACATATCAAGCCTCAATTTCAATAAAACCAGCTCAAATCATGCTCTTGATCACCACAACCCTTGAACACACAAGGTTACACATTAACTCATGAATTCAAGAATGAATGCTTACCTAGAGGCTCAAGTCTAGAGTTGTCTTCAAGACTTCCAAAAATTCAAGAGCAAAACTTTGATTTCCTCCCCTCTCTCTCTCTAGTTCGGGTCTCTCCTCCTCTAGAGAGTTTAATCAGCCCAGAATGAAATAAAAGGAGGGAGTTGAATACATAAGGGTCCCATATAACCCCACTAAGCCCCATTAATCTAATATCACATATTTGAGCACCAATTCATTAATTAATCAATTTAATCAGGCCTGAATCAATTTTTCAATTAAATTTCACCGTAGGCTCTAAACATTATGCCAATCACAATGGCGTAATCAATTTCGGGTTCTGTGGCCGATAAGGCCCTCAATTAAATTTCCAAAGCTGATTATTCAAACAGATATTCCTACGGTGAACAGATAAAACTTCAAAATCACATATATTCACATATTGGCACATCAAAAAATTGGTAAACACATAATCATACTCATTTTAAGGACCAATTAGCATACTATGGAACAGGGGTATCACAGTCTCCCCCCCTTTAGGAAGTTTGGTCCTCCAAACTTAATTTACCTTCGTCGGGAAACAAATGTGGATAGCGTAGACGCATTTCCTCCTCTTTTTCCCATGTAGCATCTGTCCCATAGTGTTCCTTCCATTCCACTTTCACCATTGGAATGGATTTGTTTCTCAATTCTTTCACTTGTCGGTCAACAATTCTTTCCGGCCATTCAGCATATTCCATATTTTCATCAATAGCCACCCGGTGATAATCAATCACATGCAACGGGTCTCGGAGGTAACCCCTCAACATTGACACATGAAACACATTGTGGATTTGCTCAAATCCCGGTGGCAAAGCAACTCTGTAGGCAACTGGACCAAGCCTTTCCAAAATCTGGAACGGCCCAATATAGCGGGGCGACAACTTGCCCTTTTTTCCCAAATCTGACTTGGCCTTTCATCGGAGAAACACGGATGAACACATGGTCACCAACCTCATACTCAAGAGGTCTTCTCCTAACGTCTGCATAGCTCTTTTGTCGGTCTTGAGCTGTTTTGAGCCTTTGCCGAATGGTTTTGATCTTTTCAGAAGTGTCTTGCACAATTTCTGGCCCAAGAAAAGCTCTATCTCCGACCTCTGTCCAACAAATAGGTGATCTACACCTCCTACCATACAAAGCCTCGTATGGTGCCATACCGATGCTGGAGTGGAAGCTGTTATTATAAGCGAATTCTGCAAGTGGCAAATAATTTGGGGATTTTGGAAAATAAGGGAATATCTGTGAAACTTTTTACCATTTTGTGTCAAGAGAATGAATGAGGGTGAACCTCATTGTTTGTTTGGTAAAAATGGAGACCGATTTGATATATGAGACGCTAAATGTTATTTTAACTTGTTGATAAATGCTTGAACTTGTGTTGTTGGAAGGTGGTGATTGATTATGCACCATGAAATGCGAATGTAGTAGAATTTTAAAGAAATTATTTTGAGAACATCACATATTGCCTTGAGAGGCTAGCTTGTTGAGATTTGGGCATGATGAGAAGTTTGTTGTTGCTATGAATTGATGGTTTGGTTATTTGTGAAATGATGTTGAGGAGAAGAAATGATAGAAGTGGTAAATTGACATTGTTGTAGAGGCGTTTGAAACGGAGAAATGTGATGAAATATTATGCATTCCATCATGTTTTCATTTGATTTATTATCATTATTGCACATCATGAAATGAATTGGAAAATGTTTACCTTGAGAAAGATTATGCTGTAATAAGAACTATGGAAATGTGGTACGGGGTAAATACGTGGTAAGTCCGGATAGGGGTTGTAGTTGATCTTGATAAGTTGGCCTAAGTGTCCATGGTGAAAGACCAGAAAACTGCGCGGATAGGTGTCGAGCCTTCCGGTTAATACTGGTAAAAATGACAGTTTGGTAGTACTCGTAGAGTCTACTTGCAGACACCAGCCTAGGGATTACCAGTGTCGTATTTACCGCCCGTATTGCTTAAAATTGGAAGTTATTGAAATGTGTGGAGGTTGCCAACCATTATTGAAATGGAAATTTTGGGAAAAGCAAAAACATGACCTTTTCTTTAAAAAACATGGCATAGCATGAGCATTTATATTTTATTGTGATTGACATAACTATATATACTTTGTTAGAATTCCCTACTGGGCATTACGCTCACCCCTATGGGATTTGGTGCAGGTAAAGATGTGGTGATCCCGCCAAGTTAAAGGCGTGGATATGTGTTGGTGGAGAGTAGTTTGCTCTTGTTTTGTTGTGATATTTTTGTAAGCCAAGGGCTAAAGTGTTTGGGTCTGGGAGACCATTTTGTGTAACCGGGCTATTGCCTTGGAAGATGTAAGCCCGTATGGGCATTTCTTTTATTTTGCTTTTATGTTGAAGACTAAATGTTTCACATGCTATAGATTCAGGTGCTTTCTTATCATTGAATGTGTATTTGCATGTGGAACCCTTGTACAAACCTTGGATATTTTTGATATTGAGAATGGAGAATGGTTGTGATTGATGAATGTACATAGTTAATGTATCATTGATATTGGAATTATTTCGAGGAGTTACAACTTGGTATCAGAGCTACCGGGTTTGAATACTTGGGGCTCGCGGGAAGTGGTTGCTATACCACAATGGGTTCATTTCGCATGATTAGGAAATGTCTTGTCTATGTGATTATGTGATAGCATGCTTATGTGACTATATGGGTATGGGATTAGACTTTTGGGATGTTATTTGCGCCTATTAGATTCCTTGAGGTCTTAATAGAAGGGTACTTGATCAATACTCGTTCTACTAAGAATTCTAGGTTTCTCATGGGACGAATCTCATCACTAAAGGATAATTCGTATGTGCTTATGTGACTACATGCTTATGTGGAGCGAATTGGATTACTTGTGTGCTAGAATGTATATCATGGTTCTAGTTTGATGTGTGAGGCAAGTTGCGAGCACACTTGGAATTATGTGCTAAATTATCTACTTTGTTCCTTAATTAGGATGTCGGGAAGAATTCGAACAAGAGGTGGTAGGGGTGGAAGGCGAGGTCGAGGTCGTTGGGGTGTACATGAGATACCGGTCCACGAGGTTCCGGTACAAGAAGAGGGTCTAGGCCAAGCTGACATGGCCGAACAAGTGGGGCAAGCGGAGGTGTCGGGACAAGAAAAGCCGGTCAAGCTGCAATGGGGGCTCTCGCCCGGGAGATGGCGAGGGCGTTGAGGGAGTCCATGAACATACTTAGGGCAAAGACCCAAGGAAGGGAGAATGTTGCAGAGACAAGGGCGAGCTTCTTCACGAGGGAGTTTTTGCGCGCCAAACCAGATGAGTTCCATGGTGGCCCCGATCCGAAGAAGGCAGACGAATGGCTAGAACAAACGGTAAAGACTTTTGAGATGCTCCATATTGAAGATAGTGAGTTGAGGGTGACTTTTGCGAGTTACTACCTCAAAGGGGATGCAGGGCAATGGTGGAAGTATGCCAAGGGTCAAATAGCACCAACATGGGAGGCATTTGTGGTGGCCTTCCAAGACAAGTACCTATCTCCTACTGCTAGGGAGAGGTTGAGGCAGGAGTTCAAGGACCTTAAGCAACTTAGCATGTCGGTGGCTGAGTTTGAAGCGGCTTTTTCTAGTTTGTCCCGGTTTGCACTGGAATTGGTAGCGACGGAGGAGCATCGTTGTTATGAGTTTGAGCAGAGGTTGCTAAGATCCTATTCAAGGTTGCCGGGAACATGATCCGGGATTATGATCGCCTTGTGAAGGCAGCTGCACATGTGGAGATTATTGTGGAGGCCGAGGAGGAGAGACTTCGAAATTCGAGGTCCAGGGGCCAAGGGTCACAGAGGGACTTTAGGTCCAACAAGAAGAGTAAGAGCACCTTTTCATCCCAGTCTCAGTTGCAGCAGTCTAGATCTACTTACCCCTTGCCTAGTGCAGGCCTAGGGAAGAGTTCATCGAGTGGGTTTTCTTGCTTCAAGTGTGGCTAGCCGGGTCACAAGGCCTTTGCTTGCCCACAGAAGGGAGGAGGACAACAGATGTTTCCATCACCACCAGCTAACTGATCTCAGAGTCAGTCTTAGAGTAGGGGTCAGGGGCCTACTTACTTTCAATGCGAGCAGTCAGGGCATATGAAGAGAGCTTGCCCTCAGTTGGGAGGTGCGTCTGGCGCCTCAGGGTCTAGGCAGACACAGAGCCACCAGCAGGGTCACTCAGCTTAGGCTTCACGAGTTCACCAGGGAGCCGCTTCGGCTCAGTCAATATAGCAGGCCTATGCTCCAAGGGATGAGTAGGTTGAGCAGAGGCCATAGGGGCGCGTGTACGCAGTTACCGCGCTAGAGCAGTTGTTGGGATCCTTAGTAATGAGAGGTATTTTCATTGTTTGCAATTCTTTGGCCAGTGTGTTGATAGATACGGGTGCGTCTCATTCATTCATATATGCTGCATTCGCATCTACATTGGGGCTAAATGTGACACAGTTAGCATCTCCGCTCAGAGTAGAGTCCCTAATTGCGGGTGCAGTTGACCTAGATCAGGGTTGTCATGGTTGTAAGATAGAGGTTGCTGGGCGTAGACTCCCGTTTGCTCTTGTGTTGTTAGACATGTCGAGTTTTGACGTCATCCTAGGCATGGATTGGTTGTCTTTATACCGGGCAGTGATTGATTGTTTTCGGCGGAGGGTCGCAGTGTGCACATCGAGTGGTGATTGTTTTTACTTTCTGGGAGACTGGGTTGATAGGGTCTTGTCTCCAGTATTTGACCCTCGTGATAGGAATGAGCTTAGTGGTCTTCTTGCTACTCTTCTGGATAATGAGAGCGGCGGAACTCGAGTTGAGCTGCCTAGGGTAGTGTGTGAATACTCAGATGTGTTTCCCGAGAACCTTACTAGCTTGCCACCCCACCAGGAGATTGAATTCACCATTGATCTAGTGCTTGGAATGGCACCAATTTCTATGGCGCCGTATAGATTTGCACCCGCGGAGTTACATGAATTGAAGATTCAACTCCAAGAGCTTATAGACAAGGGCTTCATTCGCCCTAGTACGTCACCTTGGGAAGCGCCGGCCCTCTTTGCAAAGAAGAAGGATGGGTCGTTGCGATTGTGTATCGACTACTGTAAATTGAACCGAGTCACCGTTAAGAACAAATACCCATTACCCAGAATACATGATTTGTTTGATCAACTTAGAGGGTCTTGTTGCTTTTCGAAGATAGATTTGAGGTTGGGTACCATCAGTTGAGAGTTCGAGAAGAGGACATCCAGAAAACGGCCTTTCGCACGCATTATGGCCACTATGAGTTCCCTGTAATGCCATTTGGGTTGACTAACGCACCGGCTTCTTTCATGGATTTGATGAACCGAATCTCTACGGAGTATTTGGACCATTTCGTGGTTGTCTTTGTTGACGACATCCTAATCTATTTGACTTCTGAGGAGGAACATGGGACTCACTTGAGAATAGTGCTTGACTTGCTTAGGGAGCATCAGTTGTATGCCAAATTCAAGAAGTGTGAGTTTTGGCTCACCGAGGTGAAGTTTTTGGGCCACATAATATTAAGTGAAGGGGTAATTGTAGATTCTTCGAAGATAGACTCTATACAAGATTGGGAGCAACCTAAAAATGTCTTTGAGATCTGGAGTTTCTTGGGATTGGCAGGGTACTATCGGTGTTTTGTGAGAGACTTTTCTAGATTAGCCGCACCATTGACTAGGTTGACTAGAAAGGGGGTTAAGTTTGTGTGGAGCGAGGCTTGCGAAAAGTCTTTCCAAGAACTCAAAACTAGATTGACCACAGCGCCGGTGTTGATCATTCCAGAGAGAGGCTTGGGTTACATCGTCTATTGTGATGCATCTCGGGATTGGCTTGGTTGTGTTTTAATGCAAGAGGGAAAGGTCGTAGCCTATGGTTCACGGTAATTGAAAACCCATGAGAAGAACTACCCTACCCACGACTTAGAGTTAGCCGCAGTGGTGTTTGCCTTGAAAATTTGGCGGCATTACTTGTATGATGAGAAGTTTGAGGTTTTCTCCAATCACAAGAGCTTGAAGTATTTGTTTTCCTAGAAAGATTTAAATTTGCGTCAACGGAGGTGGATGGAATTTTTAGAAGATTATGATTTCGAGTTACACTATCACCCGGGGAAGGCCAATGTAGTGGCCAACACCTGAAGCCAAAAAACCGTGAGTAGTTTGGTGAGTGTAGCCATTCGGGAGTGGGTTATGTTGGGTGAAGTCGGCAAGTTTGAATTGTAATTGGGTGAATTCGAAGGGGGTGCAACATTGTTTACCTTGAGTGCTCAACCCACCTTGGTTAGCAGAGTTGTAGAGGCACAACGAGGGGACCGTAAAGTAGAGTTAATTCGTGATAGAAACTCCAATGGAAATGAAGAGAATGGTTTGAACATTCACTCAGATCAGAGTGTACGATACCTAGATCGTCTATTTGTGCCTGAATCTTGTAGGAAAGAAGTGCTTCGGGAGTTCCATCACTCATGCCTTGCGGTACATCCGGGAGGCACCAAAATGTATCGAGACCTTAGCCGTCCGTTCTGGTGGAGGGGCATGAAACGAGATGTCGCAGCCTTCGTGTCATAGTGCGTTACTTGCCAGCAAGTGAAGGGCGAACATCAAAGACTATCGGGTTTGTTACAACCCTTACCTATAACCGAGTGGAAGTGGGAACACGTTACCATGGACTTCGTAGCTGGGCTTCCTAGAACACAGCGGAGCAATGATGCCATTTGGGTAATTGTTGATAGATTGACTATGTCCACACATTTCATCCCAATGCGCACTAGGGACTTGGTTGAGCATTTGGCAGAGCTGTATGCTAGAGAGATAGTCCGGCTTCATGGGGTTCCGGTAACCATCGTGTCGGATAGGGATCCTCGTTTTACCACCCCGTTGTGGCAAAGCCTTCAAGAGGCATTGGGAACCAAGTTGACCTTTAGCACCGCTTACCACCCTCAAACCAATGGGCAGTCGGAGCGCACCATTCAAATTTTGGAGGATATGCTTAGAACTTGTGTCCTAGATTTCAAGGGCTATAGGGAGAGGCACCTACCGTTGATTGAATTTGCCTACAACAATAGTTATCAGGCTAGCATTGAGATGGCACCGTTTGAGGCCTTGTATGGCTGACCTTGTAGGTCACCAGTTTGTTGGGCCCGAAAATTGTTAGGGAGACAACCGAGAAAGTTGCTCTCATTTGGAAGAGATTAGCCATAGCTCAAAGCTGACAGGAAAGTTACGCCGATAAAAGGAGACGACCCTTATCTTTCGAAATGGGTGATCATGTGTTTCTTAAGATCTCACCTAGGCGGGGTTTAATACGGTTTGGTAAGAGTAGGAAGTTGTCTCCGAGGTTCATTGGGCCTTTCGAGATATTAGAGAGAATCGAGGAAGTGGCATACCGGTTAGCCTTACCGCCTCAACTTTCAGGGGTTCACAATGTGTTTCATGTGTCAATGCTTAGGAAGTATGAACCCGGCCCTTCTCATGTGCTAGATTGGGTTGATTTGGAGGTAGATGAGGATGCCTCCTATGAAAAGAGGTCGGTTCAAATCTTAGATACCCGAGAACAAGTGTTACGAGGCAAAAACATACCGTTAGTGAAGGTGTTGTGGAGACACCATGGGATTGAGGAAGCGACTTGTGAACGAGAAGCGGAGGTCCGCTCCAAGTACTCGGATTTATTTGAGCAATTATTGTTTTGATGGAGTAATGGTGAAGAGAAAAAGATAATTGTTGGTTGAACATGAATGTTGCAAGTTGTTAATGTTGTTAAAATGATTATAGTTGTTAGAACTCTATTGGTTGATGAGTGTATTCAAATTTCAGGGACGAAATTTCCTATGGTGGGGAGGTTGTGATGACCGGGTCTCTCTCTCTTTCCTTTTTCCATCTTTTTGGTTTTGCCCTCTTTGTTCCCGTTGGGTTTGAAACATTCAGAAGTTATTTCCAATTAAGGCTCTTGTTCTTGTTGTGCTTGTCGATGTTGAACTTCACTGGTTTCGGGAGGTGCAGGGTCATGTCCGGAGTGCCCGGAAGCGAAGCGAAGCGAAAATTTTCTGGGCTGTTAGGCCAAGGCCGCACGTGCGGGTGGCCAAACCGCACGTGCGGGAAGAGGGGTGTTTGGCTGGGTAGCACACTGCTTAAATTGCAGGTGCGGGCTGAGTTACGGGAGGACCCCTGCACGTGCGGGGATGAAGGCCGCACGTGCCAGAAGGGGCGCTCCGCACGTGCGGCACTCTGTAGTCTGAAAACCCCTGTTTTTCTTCTCTTTTAGTCCGAAAGTGTATCTCATTTTTGACACTTCTCTCTCACTCTAAACCATATTTTCCTCCTCCTTCTCTCTAGAAAACCTCCTTAAACACCCAAAACACTTTGATTCTTGCAAATCTTGGATCAAGATCATCATCATCTCCTTCTAATCTTGAAGACCTAGAGCTAGGGCTCCTCTTAGTGTTGTGGAAAGTTGTAGGATCTTCCATCAAAGCTAGGGTTTCATCTTCATTCTTCATCAAGCATTGAGGTAGGGATTTCTTGAGTCACATATACAAGTTTTGCCATATTAATGTTGATTTAAAAAGTATTCTTGAGATTTTGTGTTGATTTTGAATTTTAATTCAAATTGTAGAGAGAGTTTATAAAGAGGGTTTGTATCTTAATCTTTTACTATCTCTTGAGGGTTTACCTTTATTAAAACTATGGAAAGTATTTTGATGGAGTTTTCATGGAAAATGAGAAGGGTAGTTTTCAAAGAAAACCCTAGAATTTGGGGATTTTGGAAAATAAGGGAATATCTGTGAAACTTTTTACCTTTTTGTGTCAAGAGGATGAATAAGGGTGAACCTCATAGTTTGTTTGGTAAAAATGGAGACTTATTTGATAAATGAGACACTAAATGTTATTTTAACATGTTGATAAATGCTTGAACTTGTGTTGTTGGAAGGTGGTGAATGATTATGCACCATGAAATGCGAATGTAGTAGAACTCTAAAGAACTTATTTTGAGAACATCACATATTGCCTTGAGACGCTAGCTTGTTGAGATTTGGGCATGATGAGAAGTTTGTTGTTGCTATGAATTGATGGTTTGGTTATTTGTGAAATGATGTTGAGGAGAAGAAATGATAGAAGTGGTAAATTGACATTGTTGTAGAGACGTTTGAAACGGAGAAATGTTATGAAATATTATGCATTGCATCATGTTTTCATTTGATTTATTATCATTATTGCACATCATGAAATGAATTAGAAAATGTTTACCTTGAGAAAGATTATGTTGTAATAAGAACTATGGAAATGGGGTACGGGGTAAATACGTGGTAAGTCCGGATAGGGGGTGTAGCTGATCTTGATAAGTTGGCTTGAGTGTCTATGGTGAAAGACCAGAAAATCGCGCGGATAGGTGTCGAGCCTTTAATATTGGTAAAAATGACAATTTGGTAGTACTCGTAGAGTCTACTTGCAGACACCAGCCTATGGGTTACCAGTGTCGTATTTGCCGCCCCTATTGATTAAAATTGGAAGTTATTGAAATGTGTTGAGATTGCCAACCTTTATTGAAATGGAAATTTTGAGAAGAGAAAAAACATGAAATTTCCTTTAAAAAGCATGGCATAGCATGAGCATTTATATTTTATTGAGATTGGCGTAACTGTATATACTTTGTTAGAATTCCCTACTGGGTTTTATGCTCACCCCTATGGGATTTGGTGCAGGTAAAGATGTGGTGATCCCGCTAAGCTAAGGTCGTGGATATGTTTTGGTGGAGAGTAGTTAGCTCTTGTTTTGTTGTGATATTTTTGTAAGCCAATGGGTAAAGTGTTTGGGTCCGGGAGACCATTTTGTGTAACCGGACTATTGCCTTGGAAGACATAAGCCCGTATGGGCATTTCTTTTATTTTGCTTTTATGTTGAAGACTAAATGTTTCACATGCTATAGATTCAAGTGCTTTCTTATCATTGAATGTATATTTGCATGTGGAACCCTTGTACAAACCTTTTTGATATTGAGAATGGAGAATGGTTGTGATTGATGAATGTACGTAGTTAATGTATCATTCATATTGGAATTATTTCGGGGCGTTACATTATTTTATTATGAGAAGGACAAATTATAACTTTCAATGATAATTTTTTTTTTTTTTATCCACTGTTATCGGACCATTGGTTGATGGAAAATTCTTCGATGCTAAAGGTGGTTGACGGCCGGTGGTGATGTGTGGTGACAATCGACGATGGTTGGTGGTGCTGGTGATATATAAATAAGTAGATTATGTGGATAGATAGATGACAAGTGGACAAATAGGTAGATGCCATGTGGACAACTAAGTGATACTTAGATAGATAAGTGACAATAAACAAATAGACAAACATATAGAGGAGACTTAGGTGTAAGTCCCAATAGGTAAATTTATTGTCCAATAGGTTATGTGATAATTAGTAGCGTTTTTAATCAAACACTATTAGAAAAAATCACTAATTATTAATTTTTAACAACGGTTTGAAAAATTCATCACAAAAAAGTCACTAATTATAAGTTTTAGCGATAGTTTAAAAAAATTTGTTATATAATATTTATTATAGTATTTATTATTTTTTTACTAAAGTGATAAAAATATTTATTATTTTTTATAAATATTTTTTTATCCTCTCATTGATATATAATTTCTCAATTTTTTTTTTTTCAATTTTAGCTGGCTGTCCTCAAAAATGTTTATCACTTTTTTATAAATATTTTTTATATTTCCACTGATATGTAATTTTCTAATTTTTTTTTTCTTTCAATTTTCACTGTCGCTTCAATTTCACACAGACCTATTGTTGGGAATTTGGGGTGAATAATCCTTTATTTCTAATTTCTTTCCCTCCATTTTCTTTTTCTTTTTTATGTATAAATCAATATTTGTTGCTAATAAGAATTGCTCTATGACGTTTCAAATAAATAATAGTATGCATAATTCATCAACTGGGATAATTCATTTGATTTTCTCTCTATCTTAAATATTCATAATTAGATATGTAATATGAAAATTGAGAGACAACTCTAAGACTATAAATATATTAGAATATAACACGCAAGAATTTGAAACATAAAATACCATACCCTATTATTGGAGAGTAATTATCAAATAATATTCATATGGTGTTATCAATTAACGCCATTAAAAAATTTTAAAAATGAGAAAATTTTAATTCATTTTTATGATGTAATAGGGAGATAACGAATTAGTAACTTAGTGTGTTTTTATGATTTTTCATTTGTTAATAAATGAAATAAATAAAATCACATGACATTTTAATTTATTATTATTTTTTAATTCTTCAATTTTATATCATACTGTTGTAAAAATTCTGTTTATTTTTTTTTCAAGATTTTGAATGATTAAAAGGTGAGGCTCACCTCTATGAAATGTAAACCATATATTGAGGGAATGATTCCGTGGCTGAGAATTGAGTTCCACAAAATAAGTGAAAAAACTTTATTGAAACAATTCGTACCCAAGAAATGGTGATCAAGTGGGCCACTTTGTAATAGGAGATAAAGAATCATTTTGATAAGTGGGTTAAAAGTTATTTTCTAACTTTTAACTCATTTTTTTTTTCAAAAACAAAAGTTAAAAAATTAAAAAAAAATTAACTTTTAACCATCTTCTCAAAACATTAAAAAATCTAACAAAACCAAAAAATAAGGTCTCAGAATTAGGGATCCAAAATTTATTCAAAAATAATATTTGTGATATAGATTGAATTGATAAAATGTAAAATTCATATATAAAATAAACGTGAGCCATTAATATAAAATTTTAGACAACTTCAAAACTTTTATGTCTGAATTGGCATAAAATTGTCATCTCTATGACTTTTTCCAACTTTCTAACGCTGTCACTTTCCATCCCACCCAACAATTCCTTTGCTTTAGTTCTCTTGATTCACAACTCTATTTTCCCACATTATTATCCATTATACATCTTTTACTTTCTATTTACACGGACACCGAAAGCTCTTAATGAGATATTCAAAATTAGAAGCAATATAAAATGACTGAATAACAAATACATAAAAATTCCGTTCAAAAAAATTAAAATAATAAATAAATAAAAATTTGAAGAAATTATAAAATAAATTCTTTAGAATATGACCATTATAACAAAATAAATATTAAATTTGTTACTTTGTTAATTTACACTCTACTTTTTTATTTTATTTTATTTTATTTTCAATCTAAACAATCAACTTATTTCGTTGAGAAAAGTCGATAAAAAATGATATTTTAATCATTAAATTCAATGTAGGTGTATATAAAATGTATAAAATATTATTTTTCGTTGAGTTTAATTACTAAAATATTTTTTTTTCTTAACTTTATTTAATGAAAATAGGCAGACAGTTTAGATTAACGACAAATCAAAAGTTTAAAATTTAAATTGATAAAATTAAAAACTCAATATTTATTTTGTTATAAAAATTAAATTTGAGTATTTTTTATTTTTATTTTTTAATTAATTTTCTCCAAAAAAAAATTTCTTACTCCTATATAAACCATAAGCGTAAATCTTATATTCTCGAATGCCTTGTTAAGTTGTTGGCACATTTCAACAACAACAAAAAAGGCAGCCTATTTTCGAATTTTTTATGTTTTTTTTTAATTTTATTTATTTTATTATTATTATTATGTATACACATGACATGAAAAAGTTTTTTTTCTTATTTTTTTATTTTTTTGTTATTACTTTTTATATCAGTTGGGAAGTGTTTGTTCTACCCTTTTATATGATCAGATGTGCGCCAAGAGTATTGTGATTGGTAAAGCGAGTGAAACATATGATTTGGTACTGGGAAATGAGAATAGTAAGGGACAAGTCATTTGGTGATTGGTGGAAATATTGCTATATAATGCCGCAAGACCACTTAATAATTTTTCTTTTTATAGTATCTATTTCGTTGTTAAATTGAAGGCACATTTTTCGGCTTCTTTTGACAAAGAGGTTAAAAGTAATTTTTTTGACTTTCTAAAGTCACATTATTTCTTTAATTTTTTGCACATTTTTAAAAAAAAAAAAAAACAAAATAAAGTTAAAAAGTTAGCTCTTAACTTTCTTCCCAAAATAAGCCACTCTGAGATGGTTTGGGCACCTCACAAAAAAAAGCCAGTTTTTGGTTAAAAAAAATAAAAATTATTTGTAATCAATTAAAAAAGTCAAATGTCATATTAATGTTTTTCTTGCAAAAAATATATATTTTTTAACAAGTTTTTATACACATTAACTTTTTTAACTCTTAAAAAAAGTCAAAAAATCATGCAAAAGCAAACACCAGATACCAACCGTATAACTCGAATACCAATTTGAAGATTAAGGAATGTGAATTGTGATTAAAAGTTAATTTATTGCATCATTAATGATTTTCTCTTATTATGAAATTGGTGGGTCTCTATGTAAACAAAAAGAAAAGCCATTCACTCTTACTAAAGTAAAATTAGGGAGGTTAAAGATGAAAGAGAGAAAAATGTGAAACCGCTTCACATGAATCTTTGCCATGTCGTTAGGAGTGAAATTCGGGCCTTCAATTAAACATATCTCAAACAAAAACTGACCTAATACTTTAATATTTTTGTTTGGAGACTACATATTTTAATCAACAAGTCAAAAAGCCATTATAAGTTGTCACATTACTTTTTTTACTTTTTTTTTATACATTTTTTGTAAAAAATAAAAAAATTACTAAAATAACATATTCTCAAACGAGACGGTTCACAACTCTTTTCTACTGGTTCTTTTTTTTTTTTTTAATTATACATTTTTTCTTTTCTACTGTTTCTTTTGTTTCTTTTTTTATACATTTTTTTTTTTATTTTGGGGAGTTTTTTTTTTAAGGTCCCTTGTATTATGATTTTATAGCATAAAGGACACCAAATATTTTCATAATGTCTAAGGTCCCTCAACAATATTTTCATAATGTCTAAGGTCCCTCAACCTTAATCCAGAGAAATTTCAGTCTAGAGAAAATTGGTCCAGAGAAATTTCGGGCCAGAGAAATTTTAGTGCAGAGAAAATTGGTCAGAGAAATTCTGGCCCAGAGAAATTTCTCTGGACCAAATTTCTCTGGATGAGTTTCTCTACTTTTCTTCTCATTCACATCCAAATCATTGTGATTCATTAGGTAAGCAACATTGTTCAACTGGAAAAATTTCACATTGTAATATGTAAGCAACATTAGAATGGGATAACAATGTCAACTTACCAGAACCTGAGAAATTTTGGAAAAATCTGAATATTTCTCTGGTTTGTTATTGAAATATCAATTGAGAATTTCTTTGGTTTATTAAAAATAACAATTGAGAATTTCTCTAGTTTATTAAAAATAACAATTGAGAATTTCTCTGGTTTGTAATATCTGGAAATTTTTTTGCAACTTACCCAAATATGTTCTTCGCTTTTTTCCAGTTGAATTTTTCAATCGAAAGTGTTTCTCTGTTGAACAATGTTCAACTCAATTCAACTGGAAAAATTCCACATTGTAATATGTAAGCAACATTAAAAGGGATAACAATGGCAACTTACCAGAACCAGAGAAATTCTGGAAAAATCTGAGAATTTCTCTGGTTTGTTATTGAAATATCAATTGAGAATTTCTCTGGTTTATTAAAAATAACAATTGAGAATTTCTTTGGTTTATTAAAAATAACAATTGAGAATTTCTCTGGTTTGTAATATCTGGAAAAATTTATGCAACTTACCCAAATCTATTCTTCGCTTTTTTCCAGTTGAATTTTTCAATCGAAAGTGTTTCTCTGTTGAACAATGTTCAACTGAATTCAACTGGAAAAAATTCCACATTGTAATATGTAAGCAACATTAGAAGGGATAACAATGGCAACTTACCAGAACCAGAGAAATTCTGGAAAAATCTGAGAATTTCTCTGGTTTGTTATTGAAATATCAATTGAGAATTTCTCTGGCTTATTAAAAATAACAATTGAGAATTTCTCTGGTTTGAGAATTCACCAGGTTGGTTCCTTTCATTTACAAAAACATTCTGTGAAGACCAATCAAACATTAGCCAAAAAACATTAGCCAAAAAATTCTATTTTCTGTCACCATTCGAATCCGACCACTTAGCTTACTTGATCTTCTCAAGCTAAACCTGAGTATCCTTGGACAGCTGCATTCTCTCAACCTTCAAATGTCAACCACGACAGCTTCATTTTTTGAGCTTCACACCGCACACACACAGCTTCAACCCATGCACATACACAACCCATGCACACAATCACACACATACACGGCACACACACACACACCACAACACACAGATAACTAGCTATATCAACATTACCTCTCCAGAGAAATTTTGAAATTTCTCTGGATCAATCCAGAGAAATTTTAGCGGCTTGGTTCTTCTCTGATCTGTCACTTATATACTCTATTACCTCCAGCTGCTGATCCATCTGAACATCATTCTAGGTGAATCTGATTTTGGATCTTTCAATTCTCATGAATTTGATTTTGCTTTGGAATTAGGTTTTGTTCGGAAAGATTTCAACAGGAGCCCAAAACAACTTGGAGAAGGTGACCAAGATGACCTATGCTCAAGTGGCGATCTATGGTTTCAGCGATAAAGTAGGACTTCTCTCATTTCCTCAAAGAGAGGACACATTTGAGATGACGAAGTCGTACAGCAGCAAGACCGCTGCAATCATCGACAACGAAGTAAGAGAATGGGTGGCAAAGGCATACGATCGCACGTTACAGTTGATAGAGCAGCACAAAGAACACGTAGCTCAAATCGCAGAGTCGATCGATGTGTCCCTGGCGGAGGAGCTGAGTGCAGGAAGGAGAGCAACTGGTCAAGGGTTGGTGATTTGGAGCTAGCGGTGATCAAGCTCAGGACAACGTGGATGGAGAGGGGATGGGGTGAGGGACCTTAGACTACAAAAGAATAGATTGTGGACCTAATCCATTACTAAAAGTTGGATAGGGACCTTAGACCGATTTTCCCTTTATTTTTTGGTTGGTTATTGGGTTTTACTTTTTAGTTCTTACATTAATTGCTATGCAAAAGTAAATATTTAAAAAAAATCTAAGGCACTCAGTCCAAAAGTTCAAATTACAAATTACAAATTTATTTAGCCAAAGATCCACGTAGGGGAACAATTTGCCCAAAATGACAAGCTCAATCAAAATGACCAAAATACCCTCTCCATATTTGATATACACGAACATAACCCATAACAATCAAAACTCTCTCTCTCTCTCTCTCTCTCTCTCCCTCTCTCTCCTTTTCGATCTCATTGCTTATTGATCGCGTCGTTCTCGTTGCCAACAACCTCGCGTCGCTCTCCCTTAGTTCTTCCCTTTATTTGTTTCATTTTCAGAATCAATTTTCTGAATTCAAAAATAATTAGTTTGATAAAAATAAATACCCAAAAGAGTTTTAATTTTTTTTTAATTATTTTCGCTATAAAAAGTTCATATGAAAATGATGAGTATTTTTTTATTTGTTATTTTTTACTAAATTAGCTTTTAGTTTTTTTTTAATTACAAAATATAAATTCTGAAAACTTAAATAATTTATTTTATTAATAATTTTCCTATATTATTTAATTATAATGTTCTACCTTTTTGGTTGAAATGCACTTAACACTATAGAAGGCCACACAAAATTAATGTACAATCAAATAATATTTTTCTCTTTGATTGGTAAAAATTAAGAAAGATTGTATTGATGATAAACCGAAAAAACATGATTACAAATCAATAAGAACAATGGGAGAAAAAAATGCATCATAGCTGGACTAAAACATCTTAACGAGGTTGGCACCTTCTGACCAGCCCAATGATGTGCCACTCTAAAGCGATACAAGAAAAAACCTAGTTAGAAAGGCACCAATTAGGAGAAACAAAACCAGAAACATGTCCAAAGATCCAAATGCTACAATGCCTTTTCCTACAGCGAAACAGAACCGAAAACATGACCAAAAACAGAGTCAAAACATGACCAAAGATTTAAACACTACAAGGACTTTTCCTGCAGCAAAAACATAGTCCCACTACTTTAACAAAGTGAGCCTCTTGATTGATTTTAATTTCCTAACTTTCTCAATATGAAGAGGAACCGTAATAACTCGAGTTTATCTTTCACCACTGAGTCGTCTGCACTTCAATTTCTTCAAGTAACTGTATCCAACAAATTTTAATTTGCTTGAAGATTTCATCATTCCTTGAAAGCCATGACTTCCAACAAACACTAGCAAACAAACCTTCCCAAATCAATCTTTTGAATCCTCTGAGTTTGGAGTTTAATTACCGGGTTGAGAGAGAGGAGATCCAAGTAGGGAAAACCTATTCAACACCCCACCATCGAAGGATAGTTGATATATAAGCCAAGAAATTTCATCTTCCCAAGTCCGAAGTTGGCACTTGAATTGGAGATTCCATGAGGTTCCATCCCCTAATAACCAAAAAATTTCATCCTCTGAATGAAACTTCTAAGTAGCAAGGGAGAACAACCTTGGGAACATCTCACAAAGTGGTCGAGGCATAATCCATAAATTTGACCAAAAATCAATATTATCTCGTGCTATAAGTTTCAATACAAAAATTTCAAACAACAGATCCCGGAAATCGTCCCCTCTTTGCCCAATACTTAAAATTCCTTTCCATACTCTTGAGTGATTAGTCCCAGAGATATCGTTTGTGAGCCAACCAGTGACTCTTGCCTCATATTTGTCCACCACCACTTTCCTCTATAGGACTGCTTTTTCTGTATCGTAACGCCACCACCATTTGGCAAGTAAGGCAGCATTCTTTAGCTTCAAAGATAGAACACCTAGACCTCCTAAGTTATTTTCCTTAGTAGTTGCATTCTAACTCACAAGATGTTGTCTCTTTTCCTCACTACATCCCCACAAAAAGCGTCTTTGAAGTTTTTCCAGCGCATTACAAACACAAGACGGTAGTTTGAATGCAGACATATAGTTTGAATAAAGAAATATAGTGAGAAGAGCTATGTTTTCTCTTCCAAGCTGATAATCGAGATTTGAATCTTTTAATACTGGTTGCCAAACCTTAGCAGCTTTAGGATGAACACCAATCGGAAAGCCCAAATAAGTTAACGGAAGACTTGCAATCTTGCATCCCAAGAGAGTTGCAACCTGATTTAAGTTCTCATCCACACCAATCCCACAGATTTAACTCTTATGCTGTCCTGTGAGACCAAAAGTGGCTATTCCTAGAATACAAATACGAGCGCTTACTGTCATTTTGTTACAATTGTGCCAAGGTTGGTCATGAGGAGCAACAATGTAGTATTAAGATGGGAATTGCTACACATTCTAGGGATGGATCTTTTGGTTATGGTCCTTGGTTTTTTTTTTAGATGACATCGTGGCCTTGGTTAGTAGCCTAGATGCGGTCGAGGAAATTCCGTGCTAGCAATGAAGATGGGTCGAGGGGGGCGATGAATGGTGATGGGGTAGTTCACAATAATGTCGCTTGAGTTGTGACGACATTGGTGCAAAGGTGTCGGGGGATGGTGTTCAAGGGTTCGGAGAGAAAACAGTTAGGCAAAATCAACGTCTTGTGGATATTGAAGATGATGCTATTGTGAACTTGAACGGGAGGGATTTTCGGGCAAAAGATCGGGTGAATTTAGGGGGTGAAAGTTTGATGGATTGGGTGGGAAGGGTTTTGTTTGTAGTGGTCTTGGGCCAGGTGACATGGCCATTAGTGGTGGTCTAATTGTGTTAGAAGGGTTGTTTAAGGGGAACTTACTGATAAGTCCCATGTACTAAGTTCAAAACCCAGCTAATCCCAAAACAAAATACTTGCACCAATTAGTCCAATACATTTTTAATTGTTACCAAAAAATCTTTTTTTTTTTTATTTTACAGACACTGTTCACATCTTACTACCGTCGGACTTCCGTCAAACGGTCGCCGGAGACTCGTCGGAATGTTCAACATCGTCGGAGACTCGTCGGAATGTTTAAAACATGTTATGAAACTGTAAAATTTTATAGTTCTAAAAAATATTATAAAACTGCAAAATTTTACAGTTTTAAACCGTGATTCATTCCAGCACCAAAAATAAAATTTGAAACTGCAAAATTTTACAGTTTCCACCGCCTGTAACTAAAACTCGAAAATTACTTGTTCAGAATTCAAAAATTTTCTCATTACAAATCTGTGTGATATCTGTACAAATCTGAGTCATTACAGATCTGTTTCAATGATATTATAGATCTATTTCATCATCAACAACAACAACCATAGATCAACAACTATCCCAAAAAAAATCTGTAAATAGAGAGAGAAAGAGAGAGAAATTGACAAAGATATATACACAAATTTGTTCAATCTAAGCACAGATCTGAGGATGAGCGTCTTCTTGTTCTTGTTCTTCATCGTCTTCTTGTTTGACTTTAGGACTGAGATTAGGGTTATAGGAGGAGGCGTAAAGAGGGAAGCAAAAAGCAAAGAGAGAGGGGAAAGGACTTTTGGGTGTACTCAAAAAGTTATGGGATTAAATGGTATCCACATGTTCCACATGGGACCTATGGGTAATTTCCCCGTTGTTTAATGATGTGGGCCTTTTAGAAGTCCCAATTTCGAAGGCCCATGAAGGGTATGATGAACTTCTTCTCCATGCAACTAGGTCAATTGGGTCGAGTAGGGGTAGTAGTCATTCTAAAGGTCAAAATCATATAAACTGTGTAGAGAAGCGTGTGGGCCAGAAGAAGAAAGGAAGTATCCTATACTTAAGTAAGCGTTGGTTGGAGGGACAATCATCAGAGGATGGAGGCACTGTTGTTGAGGTTCAGATGAAAAAGATTTTGAAACATGGTTCGGTGGATGTTAATTTGGTGGACTGTCTTCCACAATGAAGTTTATCAGTTGAAATTGTCTAGGTGTGGAGAACCCCTTGACAGTTCGTCACTTGAAAAGGCTTTTTAGGCACCATTCCCCAGATGTTCTTTTTCTGATGGAAACTAAGAATGAGGATTAAGAATGTGGATTCGAAGTTGATTCATGTGAGTCGCATATTGGGTTTTGCAAATTGTTATTGTGTGAGTCCGATAGGTGCAGTTGGAGGGCTTTGTGTTTTGTGGAGGAAGGAAATGGAGTTGGAAGTCCTTCAAATGGATAAGTAGTTTATTGACTTGTGACTGAGAGATTCTCAATCGAGGTGTTCACAGTGGATGATTATTTTTCGTCATGTAGACTCTATTTTCTCTTCTCGTAAGTCATTACTGCCTCTTTTGAATCAATGTACTCCCGGGGGGTGGGGGGGATTTCAATGTGAAGTAAAAAGGTGGATAAATAAGTTACATCAAGTTGAAACGGTTTTGTATCAGATGACTTGAATTACGAGGCTTTCTAGAAAATCCTTCGTCAATTAAGAAGCTACTAGAGTTTCTCAATATTGTATCTGTCACGCCCCAAGCTCTGTGACAACGCCGCACACTCATATAAGTGAGCATGCAAGGCTAAGAATCCAATCACATAACCCACAAAATAAAATACTCAAATTAAATCCTTAATTGTCATAATGCCAAAATTCATAAAAATAAATAGTTCTCATATGAAAATGTCCACCAAGTCTACTAATTTAATCCACTAACAAAACAATCATCCAAGTACTTAAATCATGGTCCTACTCTCGGCACTCCCACATGTAAAAAAAGATTCCGCGCAGCTCTACTCTTCAGAATCTGAAAAAAAATAAGAGTAAGCTAGATAGCCCAGTAAATAACCAACCATCACTGCTAGCTGGATCAAGTATACAAAAATAAATAAATAAATCGATAACCAATAAATATAATTTTTTCTACAGTTCAATAAATGAACAATTATTTGTAAGGTGGTTTCATAGCTAAAAATAATCAATGTACAATACATTTTAAATGAAAAGCCAACAAGATAATTCAAAGTAATTCGTTGTTCAAATCGATGGTTCGATATTCAGATGGTTCAATGATTTGATTCACAAAACCCAAGTCTTAATGACTACGGTCACATAGCCCGTGACAAGGCCCAGAACCACACATAGGCCGGTGGTAAAGCCCCAAAAGAAACTAGTTTCTGTGCCAATAAATAACCCCCATTGGCTAGGGTCCAAATCATAGTCAGACTAGAGTGATGTTCAAAATTCAAACAATAGACAAATTTTAAATAAAACTAGGGTCCAAATCATAGTCAGACTAAAGTGATGTTCAGAATTCAAACAGTACACAACTTTTAAATAAAATATTCGATATTTTCGGAATAAACATTTGGTACAATTTTCAGAATAGTTTCACCAAATATTCGAATAATTTTCGTAATAATATTCGATGTTGTTTTATATTTGACCCATATTTTATTTTAAGAGAACAGGAAAGCTTTAAATAAATATTTATGATTTTAAACGATTTGATACGAATGAAAATGAACCAACAGTGATAGAGGGTTACTTACCTTCAAACAGCTAAAATAATATTTTCCAAGCTAATCTCAATTTACCAAGATCCACCTCAATCTCACAAACCTAATAAAATATTACACCGCATAAACAATTATTATGTGCATCCATTCATCTCTTCTTGTAACAACAATAAAATAAATTAACCCAATTGCCTATTGAGAACTCCCCCAATTTAGCATCAAAACAAAGCCATTACGGTTTCGGAAATTCTCAACCCATATTATTCTATTGTTGTTTATATACACGTAACAATTTGTAATTGCTTGTAGTCAATCGTGTATCCCACAAATACACCACCATTAAACTTAACCCATCACATATCAATCTCAAAATATGAACCACCCAAATGGGATGCAAAATACACTCTAAAATTGAGCAAAATTGAGACTCCCAACATAGACTATATCAATATATCTATTTAATCATATATGCCCATAAAATCATCTATTGATATATTAACACTAAAATCATAGATAGGAATACAATAAAATAAATCTTACCTAAGTGATGAATAAAGCAAAACCACCACTCTTATGAATCCTCCCTCTTCCTTGGTTTGGGTTTCTTTTCTTTAATTTTAAACTTTTCCAAACCCTTGCTTGCTGCCTTCACCTTCAACTCTTCCAAACCCTTTCTGCAGCACAAGCCTCTCTTCTCTTTTTCTTTTCTTTTTTTTTTTTCTTTTACCTTCTCAAACCCTAGCTGCCTATGGAGCAATTCATAGCCTCTGTTTTGTTTGTTTTCCAAGACTTGAAGCCACAATAGGTGGGCTTATTAACCTAATTTCTCAAAGTTACAAAATTACCCATCTAAGTAATAGGAAATATAATGCCATCTCATAACTAATTCTTTGATATTAATAAATGACTCATATAAGTTAATTTAATTACTAATCTATCCAATAAAATAATCCTACGCACAACTTGGGTTTTACAGTATCCACACTCCAAATTTATAGGCTCAACAATGGTGACCTAAGAGAGAAGAACATAGAGAAAATAGAATATTGCAGAGAGTTTTTGGGTAAACTCCTACACTCAATAATACGTTCTCTATGTCAGATATATTATATAAAACATATCTTTGCAGAAAGAAGTGGAGGTGTAGACTCCTACAACAATTCAAACACTTCATTAGATAATTTCCTTATATTATTAAATAGATGAATTATCAACAACCCATGTGGACGCTCTATAATATCCTGAAAATATGAATACTGAACTACTCTTTATAATTCTCATTAACCATGTGAAAGCTTAAATAATCATAAACATGAGTTTTAAAACATGAGAACAAAAGGAACCAATATTTAAACTAATACAAATTAATGTCTTAACGCTGTGTTTGGTTGAGGGATTTGGAAAAGGAAAGGGAAAAAAATAAGTGAAATGTGAATAAAATATACCTATATTTCACATGATTTCATACATCTTTCATTTTCCCTTCCCAAATCCCTTCTCAAATCTCCTAACCAAACACAGGCCTTGCCCGGTTACAACAAAAGTGGGACATAAGCCCAATACATCAAAGCCCAAGGTTGTACAAGAAAAATACATGCAAAAAAAAAGAAAAAAGAAAAAAGAACAACGAAACTTCAAGCTCTAAGATCTTTTCCAGTCATCACCTTGACAGAGGCACATCATCAATACCTGAAAGTTATTTCCGTGAACATAAAACCCAGTAGAGATAACATAATGACATGTATGATAATTAACAATGCCATATGGTGAATGCATATGAAATGCCATGCCCAAAACGTGAGATTTATCTTTTTGAAACAATGCCATACAAGAGTTCCAAAACCACATTCCAAACATTTCCTTATGAAATAGAAAACAGGACAAAAAATACAATGATATAAATCCCTAGGGCTAGTATTTGCAAGTAGGGATGGCCATTTAAATCCGATCCGCGAGGCCCGCCCATACCCGCCCGAATGGGGAGGATTTTACCTGCCCTGACATTTATGTGGGGCGTGGGTGGATTATGTTTTCGTCACCCACAATAGGGGTGGAGCGAGAGTGAGGCGGGTATTGTTTCTCCCGATCCAAACCCGACCCAATATAATTAATAATATATATACATATAATATAATTAGATATAAGAAAATAATATTAAAAGTCTATGATTTTTTTTAAAATATAAATAAATAATAATCTTAAAAGTCTCACTGTTTATATATATGAAAATAAAAAAAAATATTTAGTGTGTTAAGAATTTAAATGATTCTTAATTATTTTGATAATTAAAATGTGATCGGATATTTGCGGGTATCTGAAATTAATGGTACATAAATGTAGTAGAGTTGATTCTTTAGGATTTTCCTAAATGATCCCAATCGATGTGGTTTTAATTAAGATAAAAAGCAAACAAGCAGGCTTTTCCCTTTCTCCTCCTCCGTCCACCGATTATACCAACCCAGACCTCTCCTCCGTTGGCTGGCGAGCTCCACCCAATCCACTCCTTCAGCTACTCCTCATTTCCAATGTTTGTTTTTGAAAACAAAAAATATATATATAGAAAATAAAAAAATAGAATTTCCTGACTGCATGTGCATGAAATAGAGAAACAAGAAAATTTCTTGAAACATTCAAATAGAAAGGAAAAGAAATTAGTGTGTTTAGTTTCAATTTTTTGAATTTAATTTTTTGAAAATTGAGTTTTTTTTCATGTTTTTTTTTTTTTTTT
>NW_021025183.1:1504633-1556597 GCF_004153795.1 Camellia sinensis
TTAGAAAATTAAATTTCTGTAGACGTTGTATGAAATTACATTAAATTTAAAGATTAATAGGGACCATAACCTTTTAGAGGTTGTAATTGGTTTTCAAAACTGAAAGGTTGTGGAAGTTCAAAAGGAATGAAAACCAACTTTAACCATTGTTGGTTTTGATTTCTATTTACTGGTTTTCAAAGCTGAAAGGTTGTGGAAGTTCAAAAGGAATGAAAACCAACTTTAACCATTATGTTTTAATTTCTATTTCTGCCCCTCATAGAAATAGAAATTATACAACTAGTATCTACAGATTAGGTCCATAACACATATACCCTTAAGCCTATTAACTAAATTGAATCACTTAAATTGTAGGCTTCTTATAAATGATAACACCACATTTAATTATGTGGTCCCATTGAGACATTATCTAACATCACACTCCTTACGAGTCTTGTGAATGCCAACATTTCAAAACTAATTTCTAATAATTAATATAATTTTCCCAACAAACTCAATATTTCAAAAGAGTAATCAATATTCATTGTTCCAAAGATTTCACAAATCCTTCCAACCAAACCTCTTTCCAAAAACTTCAAAATAAAACCAGGTTTTCATAGAAAAATTGGGGTTTCTTTCTCAAAATGTCATTTTCTTCCAAAAACCACATCACATGTTAACCAAAATAACATTTATTCATCAACAAATATAACCCAAGAGAAAACCCCCTTTATATGTACTAATACATAATTTAAATCAAACCCAAGCTTTCTAAAACCATTTATTTTACAAAATAACACATAACAAAACTAAAGATCATACAAGACATCAAGCAAATCCCTTACTTAAAGCAAAAGAGGAAGAAGGAAGAAGAACCCAAAAATTGACGGTAGCGAAAGGATGATTTGTTTCGATTAGAATGAAGCCCTCAATGAGTTCTACACTTTATCTCAAATGAGAAATAAGAGAAGATGACCTGAGGTGGATAGGTCTGAAGATTTGAGTGAAGAAGCTTAAGTTTCGAGAGAGATGGTGTTCTACGAAGTATAGAAGAAATAGAGACAGAAAGGAGAAGATAAGTGAGGAAAGATAGTAAGTGAGAATAAGTGAGGTTAAAGTGAAATAAAATCTCAAAGTCAACCCAAAAGAATAAGTCAAAACCCCAAAAAGTAGGGCCCAAACCGTAACCCAAAATCTAGAAACAGTGGTGAAACACTAACATGTGCAACAGACAAGGTGTTAACACCTAGAAGCCTTGCTGTTGACACCCAGAAACAGAACCAAATGGAAAAGAAAGAAGAACAGCAGGTGTCGACCCTCCAGGAATCCAGTGTTGACACCAGAACAAAATTTCCAAGTTCTCAATGAAATTTCTAACAAAACCAAATGTGAACGAGCAATCCTAATGTGTTTAAATCGAATTACACTCCTACAAAACCAAGATACAACCACTCTAAAGACTCCAACAACGAAAATAAAGGAATTAAATACACTTTCAAATGGTTAAAAGGACTGGGAAATTTCGTCCAACCTCCTCACCTTGGGAAATTTTATCCCTGAAATTGAATAACGCCGCAAAAGATAAGCTTCAACAACAACCACCACAAGATTTTAACCACGATAGACCCAACAACATAGCAAAACTAATTGAGAATACATATGAAAATATTACAATCAAACTTAACAAGATACCGATATTGAATTTTGAAACGTCATAACAATGCCCAAAACGATTCAATAGAACACAAGAGAAATTACAAGATCAAAGGAAATTCAAATGTCCTCCATTAAGTCTGGATACCAACTCTTGTTAAAAATAACTCACTACCGACAAGTCTTCCCTATATTTACTGAAATAATGAACTTAAGATTAAACCAACAAGGCTAACTAGAGACTCTAACCAACCAGACTGATCTCCCTCAAACGACACAATTTCAATGATAAATTCAACGACTTCTACCAGCACTCACCAACTAATACGTCTCAACACCAAAACAAATGCGCACTCAGTTACCGAATTTGGAACTATATTAAACACATATAATGACTTGAAATGTTTCATTTAATAAAATCTTTGTTCACCCCTTAGCACAATTATATTCCTTCTTGAATTGCTTTTCACAAAGCGAACTTTCCAATTTACACTAGCTCCAGTGACTTAACCTATGACCACGCGAAACATGCACGCGCACGAAAATATAATACCATCACCCCCAAACACATTGTACATTAGCTTGTCACAACCACTTTATCCCATACAATCCTTACCCCCCTACACACTTAGGGAATTGATTAACACTCCACATAACTTGTCCACAAGTTGTCACCATACCCCTTGAGTTCAAATAGAACTTGTTGTTATTAAGTATGCTTCCTAACCTTACCAAGGTACCCAAGGTACCCAAGGTACTTTCAAACAAAAAATTAACTCAACTCAATCTTACTCCTTGTAACCCATGCCATGCCACTAATTCCTAAGCTGTATCACAACCTCACACCATACTAACGTCATGCTGGCCTACGAGACCAAACCCAAATTTAATAATTTCTAACACATGAACTCAAAATCTTTCTACTTTAGGTACACAACACAACTACACAAAGTTACAGAATCAACTACACATCTGTTAAAAACAAAATTTTCTCATTAACTTGAAAACTCTTTTCATATTCACAAGGTTTTCTCAAAAGGTGTTCCAAACTCACACCGCATTTCAACGAGAAGATTTTTTTTCAAAATTCTGAGTAAAATTCAATTGTTTTGCAAACATTTTCCCAAAACCAAAAAGTACGATTTCAACCACATTTCATTTTAGTAAAATAAAATCGTAAACAATAGAAGGTTTTTTTTTAAAAAAATTATGTTCAATTCCTTTCCTAGAATACCGCAATTGGTGACCCCAAACCGTCAATTAGCCAACAATCCAATGATCACTACAATGAGGTTACGATCCATCACAATAACACAAGCAAGACAATCAAAATGATAACAAAGAAGTTTAAACAAAACAAGCATGCAAGCTGTACTCCTAAACTTTGGAAACCACATCCCTTCACCATACCACACTAACGTCTAACTACTCACAACCAATCCCACGTTTACCAAACGAGGTACTACAACCACCCTCATCTTGGAAATGACAAGCGTCTAACTAACTGATAATTCTAACTCTTACCCACATAATATCCTGAATAAATCACAATGAGACACATGAAAGGATTTACAAATAGCTCAAAGGCTAACCTACTCCAGCTTATGAAAACACAACGAGAAAATATAACTCGATCCTCGTAACTACCCATACTACAAGTTAACAACACCACTATCACCTCAAACCAACCACGAAAGTCTATGCAACCTAGGACACAAGGCTACACTAACTAATACTCACAGTCCTGTAGTTATTTTAAAATTTGCTCCGAAGTCTCTAGCCAACTCACTCACTCTAAGAAATTTCTTATGCCAACAACGGTCATTCTGAAACAATTTCCAATACTAACAAAAGAACAAAACATTTCATACCAATATATTTCCCCGATGAGGTATCTGCCAAACAACTTCGTTTAAGATATTATTGTCAGAAGTACGATGGAATAAGATCAAAATAAAGAGTTATCCTCTAACAGGGGAAATTAACATCTCTTAATTAAAAGTACTACTAGTCGTTCTAGGTCTCTCATGTCACGCATAGCAAAACAAAAGATCAATATTGAGGATTCATAACTCTCATAACAAGGACACGAGATAGTCCTATTGTAGACCGCCAGAAACTTCGCTTCGCACGCGAGGGCACGAATCGTTGTTCTTAGCTACTACAATTCGGACTCGTGTCACGGTTCTGAATCTAATCTCACAAAGTGCAATGTAGATTGATAAATCATCAAAGAGTCTAAATCCGGCAAATCGTTTTGGAAAATAGATTTTGATCAAGAAGTGCCAAACATGGACTACTTTGCTAGATTTTAGAGTCGCCACCTAAATGTTTTATTTTGGAAAATTTAGGAAACCCTGACTCGTGCCTAAGGCCACATGTCCGTCGTTACCAAAGTTGCCTTGGCTCGGGAACTTGGGTACGAGAGGGGAAGGTCATGCAATGAGCACCCCTGCTCATCCGATCAAAGATCAGCCTTTACGAATATGATATATTATTTTTGAAAACACATGTGTTCTTATTCCAGTTTATTAGCTAACCTTTACTACGTGATGCGCACAGTAAACAAGTATAGACTCAATCACGCGGATTGGAACAAAACAACTCATGTTTGTTTTTCGAAAATGATTTGAAGATGCTACTCGCAAGTAGGCTAAGACGCGGTTTTGCCACCCTCGAGTGGGGCTTAGAAAAACATGATTTTGCCACTTCAAGTGGGCTTAAAAACTCACAATCATCGAGTTGTTCCAATCCAGGCAATCAAGCCTCCACCCACAGGCATTCATGCAGTTAAACACTTAAGCAGTTAGCCTCATGGCAAGCATGCTATCATGGCAGTCACTTACACACATGCAAGGATACTAAAGCATAAACACTTACCTAGTACTCCGATCCAAAAAAGAAGCTAGTTAGTAATCAATGCACGATCCTAGCTATGTTAAGAATGCCTAATGCAACACATGCAAAATGCAACTAAGATAGGCTCGGCTATTCTAAGATGGCATGTGAAATGCAACTTTGATAACATGTATTCGAATAGAAATTGAAATACAATGCAGTTAGCATGATGCGCCGAGCCCGATGCATGCAAGACAGATGAATGGATGCACACATGCAAACATAAGTATGCTAATTGAAATATGCCCTAAAACTAACCATTGGAAGCTGGTAAATAAGGGAGAAAGAAATGGGGGTTGGAAGACATGCATCACACACACGCACACTTATTTACAACATTGTGCCCTCTCGATGGAGGGTCCGAATGGATTTAGCTAACTAGCTACGCTAATTAAGCTAATTATTACAAAACAACTAATAAACTAACTTAGCTAATTAATTATTACCCAAACTTTAACTAATTAATTAAATTAATTAAATTAAAAAATCAACTAAGTAAGAAACTAAATAGGCTGCCACAGCTCTGCCTCGGAATGATAAATGATGCATGCTCGGTCGCGTCCTCCCAGAAATCCACCATCGTGCCTCGTGATGCCTCTGTTTGCACTGTTTTAGACTTCTGAACACTGTGCCAACCTCCAAAATACTTATGCTCCACCTTATGGACATGCTGAGAGGCCATCGGCCAAGAGGAGTGGCCATCGGCCAGAGATAATGGCTATCAGCCAAAGATAATGGTTATCAACCAATTTTTATAGCCGATCGGCAGATTAAGTGGTCGATCGGCCACTTTTTCCTGCATATTCTTCTTTTGCTGCAGCAGAGCACAAACAGAGGCATGGCAGTGTATTTACAAGAAAATATGCGTGCAACTACACCGCTTGTCATGTCTTAAGGTCAAAGGAGTGTAGTGCTCGACTCTCGGGCCACCAATCACGCATCTCAATGCATGATGGCCAAAGAGGCCAAGTTGCGCAAATCAATGTCAAATAAATGCACAAAAATACATAAATGCCTTAACCTCTATCATGTATGATCAAGAGGGTTGGCGACTGAGAAATGAGTAACGCTTCATCACTTCAAGTATGAAACGTCCTTTGTTTCCTATGTTTGGACTAACACCCTATCCAAACACAATGCAACACAAGTATGCCAAATACAATGCAATGCTTGCAAGCGAACAACAATGCAAACAACAAGCTTGCAAACAATATGCAATGCAAACAACATGCAAGATGGACTTAAATCGGATATGGATAGACCTAAGAGGGTCCAAAACAGTGGCCAATAGTGCTGAAATGATGGCATGAAAAGCATGAAAAGGCAAGACAAGCATGCATGCCAATTAGCTCAAGAACTAAGGCATAAAGATGCAACTCTTAAGAGCACTTAAAGAGTGAAAAGCATGGACGTGTGACAAAACTATAAGCTCTGAAATCATGTATGGAACGGTGTCAAACCACTCAAACAATACAAGTATGACATGCAAGAGGGCTCAAAGCTTGAAGCTAGCATAGGCACTTGCACTATCGTTATGCAATACATGAAGCATATAACCAAGGCAACCCATAACAGTCCTAGAACATGTTAAAATGAGACTAAAACATGCATGGACTAAAGCTAAAACATGCTAGCATGAAGGACATGAGGCATGAAGTATACAAGGCCAACAAAGGGGATTGCACTACACCTACCAAAACCAATCATGAGATAACTTTGCCAATAAAAATCAGAGTTATATCATGGCCAAATAACCCCAAAAACACACTGAAATGATAGATCGCAAGCTTAGGCATGAAAGCATACACAATGGCTCATGTTTAAGGCATAAAACACCAACTCTCCAAAGCATTGAAAGAGTGACAAAAGTGAGTGTATGGCAACATTATATGGACTGAAATAACATTTCAAATTATGCCAAATCATGGAAATAGTCCAGGCAATGCATGCTAATGGACTCAATACACAAAGCTAATGAGCAAGATTGAACCATGGCTATACAAAGCAATGCATGCACGACTAAAACAACATGAAATAGAGCTAAAGCATGGTAAAAAATGAAAAAAAGCTTGTTTGAGTAGAGCCAAGAACATGCTAGAATGATGGTCAAAAGCATGACACACATTAGGCTAGTAAATGGAAATGCACTACAAGTGCATGGAGCATGCATGGGGCAATCAAACCAACCCAAAATAGATCTAAGGCATGTTAAAACAACACCAAAAACCTACTGAGATGGACTCAAAACATGCTAGAAAGACATGCTACTTCATGAAGCACACAAAGCTAGTTTGTATGAATTACACTACAAGTGTATAAAGCATGAAAAGGATGACTAAACCAAGCCAAAACAAAGGCATGCCATGTCAAAATAACCCCAAATACATGCTAAGATGGAGCCAACATAAGCTTAACAAACATGCTCAATCATGAGGCAAATGAAGCAAGCAACCAAAATACAAGGAGAGGGGATGACCCTCTCCTAGTTGGGATCTCAAAACACAAGTTCTACCACTGAAAATCCACTGGATTTCAGTGGTCAAAATGCCAAGAGAAAGTGATCTCAAGGGCCTAAAGTGATGCTGTAAAACAAAGCCAAACAAGGCACAAGAGGGGTAGAACACCCCTAACACAAAAGAGACCTTAAACAAACATTACAAACATGCAAAATCAGAACTTTTTGCAGTAGAAAGTCAAGCCAAAATAAGCATGCAAATAGGTCCAAAAGCTTAAACAAAAACAAGGGTTTTAAGGGTTAGAAGCTCACCCTTGTAGAACAACTTTAAAGCTACAACTCCAGCAACCTTTTTTGATCAAAACCAGTCCAAAAACACCAAAAACAACCTCAAGCTGCCTCAGCTCCAAAAGGATGGTGTTTGAGTGTGTGTTTGTGTGCAATAGTATGATAAAAATGCACTTTCAAGCACAAAACAAGAGAGAAATGAGAAATATAGATATAGATAATATGTATAGCTCTCAAGCAACATTTCTCAACCTGGAGAAGTGAGGGAGGGCCTCCCTCTTATAGAAAAAACAAGCAAGAACTTTGTTGAACACACTTGAGGCTCTAAGCCATCCCTCCATACACGTGTATGGAGGATGACTTCTGTGCCTTCCAGCTGTCATAGCTGGCAAGAAAAAATCTCCAAAAAGTTGCTGGAAAGCTACTGACCACTTAAATTGGTCGGCCAGCTACTTGTAGTGGTCGGCCGACCACCACAAGTGGTCTGCTAGGATAAAAAGTGGTCGGCCATGGGGGAGGAGTGGTTTGCACTGAAAAAGCAAGGTAATGGTGTGATGGCCGACCACTTTTGGTGGTCCAAAGACCAAGAAGATCAGTTGGCCGACCAGAAAACTAGCTGGCAGGTAGGAAAAGTGGTCTCCAAGGGGAAGAACTAGTCTCCCACCCTTATTCCACCCTCCAAGTAAGGAAAAAAGGTTTGTGCCAAAAACAAACCAAAAAGGATGCAAGACAAGAGTCTAGGAGGCAAGGCGCGTAGCCGGAAGCCCCGAAAACTAGTCTACGGGCACCGAAAGCAGTCTACGAGGGAAAAGTAGTCTATGACTACAGGAAGTGGTCTACGAGACCACAGTGTCCCTCTAGGCAAGGTCAACAAGGCATGGTTCAAAAACCAAACCAAACGGAGAACATTAAGCGATCCCGAGACAAGGCGCGCGGCCGAAGGCTTTGAAAATCAGAAACTAGTCTCCAAGCAGGAAAAGTGGTCTACGACCACAAAAAGGTGGTCTACAGACCTCCTTCTCCTTCCAGGGAAGGTAAAACAAGGCATGGTTCAAAAATCGAGCCAAAACACAAAGAGTTCAGAGGCCCGGAGGCAAGGCACTCAGTCGAAAACTTCGGAAACTCGAAACGAGCACAACATGCACTATCAGCAAGCGCTCAATCAATGACGTCTGAGTCTTAAGGTCGGTCAAGAATGGGGTGTCTACACTTATAATTAAAGAACAGGTGATACAAAATAATATCTATTTTAACTGTATGAAACACACCATCACTATGCACCAAACTCAATCCAAAGCATGCCCATATCTCTCTGATTGTCAAAATTTTAACTTGTAGCTAAGTGCAATTATAGAGAATAACACTAATCACTCTCAATGGTTTTGGAATAAATTTCTGTGAAAATACCCAAGTTATAGTCATGTCACCTATCCCAAAACACCTAATGGCAATCACCATCGAATCCTAACATTCTCACAAGGAATTTCTAAGAGTTTCTCTATGGATACTGGTTCATCTACACGTCCCTCGGTACATCAATCACATCACTCCTCCCAATACCTACCTATTAAACTCAAGTACATCGACCATATAACAACTTTCGACACTCGACACCAAACATAAACATTACCCCAACATCGTTGTTCTACACATAGAGTTCCACACACTTTCACACATCCTTTAACTCTACGCTGGACTCCCCAAGACCAAATCCTACAACTTTTTCAAAACAACATAATGTTTATACATAGGTGGAAATCACACCCCTTTACATCACTCACGAGAAGACTGATAAGGTTAATGAAAATCTTGCTACTTACACCAATCTAAACACCCACAACGATAAACACAAACACCACTCCCATCAACAAGAGAGATAAATCTCATACCCTTCAAGGAGCCTTCTCAAAATATATCCAGAACTCTCACCACTATTGAAAAATTCCAAAAGGCAGTGTGAATCCAAGAAGTACACACCCCAAATAATATAACTCCACCCTTTAGGCACTCAAAGATTAATCATAATGCGAATTACTTATCTCAACGAACAATCTCTAAATCATAATAAGAATCACAAGCCATCACATGCTCAATTCAAAATACTACAGTCGATATATGTAAATATTAAAATTTTCGATTTCACAACGACTTATTGACTTAAGGAAAGCTCGAAATTCATTATATGCCCAAATCATGGGAATAAATAGAGAAATATATACAAGCAAGTAGTCAAAATGTCTCAGCATCTAACACGACATTGGGTACAAAAATAGAATAACAATAAGACCATTCCACTAGATATCATCACATAACCTCCTTTCAAACTTATAACAACGAAGGCCCTTCGTTACCATCAACTCTAGAACAAACCCCGACAGATTAGTGAACCATGCCTCAAATTGCGCCAAAGGTGGGGTACCTTGGCATAACTAAACAAATTGTTTCCTCAATTCTTCCCTTGGTGGAAGGAAAAAAATATTCATCCCTCATCTAGATATCATAACCAAGAATAAGCACAACCTATTTAACACCAAGTACACGTGTTCACAATTGAGACCCATTAGTCAAATAAAATAGATAATACGGCATTTCATTCCACACAGGCACTTAGTCATATAAAATCACATATGAATTATATTCTCAAGAATTTTTCCTAGGAAATTCCAAGAGTTCCCATTAGAATGAGCGTTGATCAAGTGCCTTTCTCATAAGACTTCCAAGTGTTTAATAAGTGCAGACAACTGTCAGTTTTGAGAAGAGAAAAGTTAAGGTATGAGTAGTCACTCATCCTCTTTTATATTACATCATAAACATAATTATAGGAGTGAGTTAAGGCCTAAATAAAAGGCCCATTACATCAAATAAAGACACCAAATAAGAATAGAATAGGAAATATCCTAACACATTCTAACACTCCCCCTCAAGCTGGTGCGAAGATATCTCTCATGCCCAACTTGTTGAGAATGTCATGGAATGGGTTATTCCCTAATCCTTTAGTGAGAACACTAGCCAGTTGATCCCCAGACCTCACGAATGGCGTACATATAGTACCACTAGTAAGCTTTTCCTTGATAAAAAGTCGATCAATCTCCACATGCTTGGTCCTATCATGCTGAACCAGATTGTGAGCTATATTGATGGCGGCCTTATTGTCACAGTATAGCCTCATAGAATCTGCCTGATGAATCCCCAAATCCCTTAAGAATAATCTAATCCATAATAGCTCACACACACCTTGAGCCATAGCTTTGAATTCGGCCTCTGCACTAGACCTCACAACTATATTCTATTGCTTCTCCAAGTAACTAGGTTTCCCCCAACAAAGGTACAATAGCCAGAGGTGGATCTTCTATTAGTTACTGATCCAGCCCAATCAACATCTGTATATGCCTCTACACTAAGATGGCCATGCTTTGAGAAATAGAGACCCTTTCCAGGAGAAGATTTCAAGTACCTCAGAATCCTCATAACCGCCTCTAAGTGAGTTGCACATGGAGCATGCATAAACTGACTAACCATACTCACTACAATAGCAATACTAGGACGCAAATAGGATAAGTAAATAAGCTTATCCACTAGTCTCTGGTATGTTCCCCTGTCTATAGGCTCGCCTCTTTGATCCTCATTAAGCTTCAGTCCAGGCTCTAGTGGTGTATCACAGGCTTTACTTCTAAGCATTCCAGTTTCTTTTAGCAAATCAAGCACATACTTTTGTTGACATAGAAGATGCCATCTTTGGACCGAGCAACCTCAATGCCTAGAAAGTACTTCAAGCTGCCTAAGTCTTTGATTTCAAACTCATTAGCCAAATACTCTTTTAACCGAGGAACCTCCTCAACATCGCCCTCTGTGAGTACAATATCATCCACATAGACAATAAGAGTTGTCGTCTTACCAAGTGAGGAGTGTTTCACAAACAAAGTATGATCAGCTTGACTCTATTTGAACCCATATCTCAACATGGCCTGAGTAAATCTCTCAAACCATGCCCTATGAGACTACTTAAGGCCATAAAGTGACTTGCGTAATCGGCAGACCTTTCATTTGGTTTTAACATCCTCAAAGCTTGGGGGAATGTCCATGTACACATCTTCTTCCAAATCTCCATGGAGGAAAGCATTCTTCACATCAAATTGATGGAGAGGCTAGTTGAGATTAGAGGCAAGGGAGAGAAAGACTCTGACAGAGTTTATCTTAGTAACCGGTGCAAATGTCTCATGGTAGTCAACTCTATAAGTCTGAGTAAAGCCCTTGGCCACCAATCTTGCCTTGTAACGTTCAATTGAACCATCGGCTTTGTGCTTCACGGTGTACGCCCACTTGCGTCCAACAGGTCATTTTCCCTTAGGTAACGCAACCATTTCCCAAGTGCCATTTTTAGCAAGAGCTCTTATCTCTTCCATCATGACATGCTTCCACTCAGGAGTAGAAAGAGCATCATGAAAATTAGAAGGAAGACTCACAGAAGAAACTTTAGATAGAAAAGCTTTATAGGAAGAAGGCAGGTTAGTGTAGGAGACAAAATAAGAAATAGGATGTTGAGTACAAGATCTAACCCCCTTCCTTTTAGCAATGGGAACATCTAGATCAGAAAGAATAGAGTTACCTGGAGGTTCATCAATAGAAGAGGATTCTTGACACTTATTAGAAGGAGAAGATAGCAGTGGAGAATCTGAATTGGTCTCTTGTACCCAAGTAACTTGTTTTCTATCCTTGTCTTTAACATAAACTTTGCCATCTTTCACTGCGGATTTAGATTCAGACTCAACAGTCTCAATAGCTGAGTCACCCTTAACATCCTGCTCAATCACTGATGGTAGTGATACAGGAAACACTTCACATCAAGGCTCCCCTTGAAGGGATGACTGGGGCACCAGTGAGGACAGGAAGTAGGACTGAGACTCAAAGAATGACACATCTATAGAGATAAACCATTTCTGAGAGGGTGGATGATAACACTTGTAGCCCTTTTGGGTGGCAGAGTAACCTAGGAAGACACACTAAAAAGATCTAGGATCCAACTTACCGTGGGTAGGAGAATGGTTATGAACAAAGCACACACACCCAAAGGTTTTGGGAGGAATGGAGAAACCAAAAGATGAGGACCCTAACAAAACTTGAACAAGAGTGTGTTTGTGGAGAACTTGGGTAGGTAGATGATTGAAGAAGAAGGCTATAGTGAGAACAACTTCCCTCCAATAGGATCGAGGAACACGCATTTCAAAGGACAGACAACGAGCAATATCAAGAAGATGACAGTTTTTACCCTCGGCAACACCATTCTGTTGAGGGGTATTGGTACAAGAAGTTTGGTGAATAATACCATGAGTCGCAAAATAGCTGGCAAGGACAAAGTCAATGTATTCCCCCCCATTATCAGAAAGCAAACTTTTGACAACCGCCCCAAACTGAGTGCAAATCATATTATGAAAATTTTGAACACAGAAAAAAGCTCACATTTGTCATTCATAAGATATACTCAGGTGGTCCTAGAATAATCATCAATAAAGGTGACAAACCATCTTTGACCCTTTAAAGACATAAAACGAGAGGGACCCCATATATCGAAACGAATGAATGAAAAAGTGACTAAACTTTTATTAATAGAATGAGTAAAAGAAGCTCTGTGTTGTTTTCCAAGTTGACACGACTCACAGTGAAACTCAGAAACATTATTTTGCAAAACAACTGAAGGAAAAAAATGCTTAAGTAACAAAAAAGATGGATGCCCAAGATGACGATGCCACAACTGGAGGTCTTCTTTGGTAGATGGTAACTGAATAAAGGAATAAGCCAGCTTGTCTGCTTGATCTAGGATATAGAGACCATTCGCATTTCTACCACTGCCAATCATCTTCCTTGTGATAAGGTTCTAAACAGACAATGATCAGGAAAAAAGGTCACTCTATAATTTAAGTCCCGAGTAATACGACTTAAAGATAAAAGATTAACACTAAAATTGGGAACATGTAGTACTGAAGACAAAGGAAGGGAAGCAGTGGCATGAATTAAACCTTTCCCAGACACAGAAGAAATGGTACCATCAGTAATTCGAACTTTATCCTGTCCTGAAGAAGGGGTATATGCTGAGAACAAATCAGAAGACCCAGACATATGGTCAGAAGCACTAGAATCAATAATCCAAGGCAATGTTTGATGAGAGAGGAAAACACTTGTAGAAGAAGCTAAGTTACCCGAATGGGCAAAGTTACCTAAAGATGAACTAGATGCCCGACGGTCTAGCAAGTGGCAAAGAGTAACCTCCAGCTCAGAAGTAGAAAAACCAGAGATATCAACGGAAGAAACAACTGGAGTTGGGGACTATGGCTCAACTATATCAGAATGATGGGCTCAGACATTGAGCTTGCGGCCTCTAGACTGACCGGAATGACCCCCATGAGAACCAGAACGATCTCTACGACCACCAGATGGCAGCCCATACAACTTCCAACAAGTCTTACGAGTGTGGCAAGGGCGACGACAATAGTCACAGAAGAGGGTATCCTTCTCAGAAGGAGGACAGGAACCACGAACCCCATCTCTAGAGGGTGTAGAAACCAGGGCAAAGCGATCAGAAGAGGTAGATGGAAGCATAGCAGAACGACGACTCTCTTCATTCTGCACATAAGCAAACGCTTCTTGGAGAGAAGAAAGCACATCCATACTAAGCACACGACTCCGAACAGGATCAAACTCCACATTCAGACCTTCCAAAAACTTGAAGACTCGCACTTGTTCAACAAATTTTTGGTAACCAACAGAATCAGTGGGATAGACAGGCTTGTAGTCCTGATGATGATCAAGTCTCTTCCACCCATTGCTAAGGAAAGTAAAATACTGGAGGATAGTCATCTCACCTTGGACGGACTGGTCAATGGAGCGTGTCAACTCAAAAGTCTGTAAGAAATTACTTTTGCGGGAATGCGTAGTGGCCACAACCTCCTAAATATCTTGTGCTGTGTCTATAGACAAGTATCCCTCACCAATCTTCGGAACCATTGAATGTATCAACCAACCCATGATAAGAGAATTGGCAATCGCCCATTGATCATAACCCGCATCAGTGATACTGGGAGCCTGAACACGCCCATCAACATATCCCATCTTTCCTTCGCTCTTCAAAAATATAGTCAAACTCTATGACTACGCTAGATAGTTCTGACCATTAAAGAGAGAGGTAGTGATTTTTTGGCCAACGTTGAGGGAATCAGTCATAGTTGTAGTCAAAATTGGACTTGCGCCATGAGTAGCAGACTGCGAAGTAGTAGACTCACTAGTCAATTCCACCATGGATACTCCACTAAGAAATCCTCACAAACAAGCACTGGGCTAATTCACAAACCCGAAAGATGGGAGAACATAACAATAAGAACAAATAGAATTTAAGAGAACATTATTATTATTTTTTGTTTTTGTTTTTGTTTTTTGTTTTTTTTTTGTTTTTTAAACACAAAACTAATTACGAAGGAGGGTGAGAGATGGATTACATAATAGATAGAGATAGATTACATAAAGAGAGAGAGAGAACAAGGAAGAGACAAAGTTACCCAGATGATGCCACACCCGACTGGACCTCCAAGTTCCTTAGAGGCTATCGATAGCCAGAGAAGGGAATAATAAACTCCCTTGACTAAACCTCCAACCTAGCTGACAGGCCTGGGCTGGGAAAAAGAGAGGCTCCGACGAGCCCTAGGGTGCTGTCGAAGCCCTAGGTAGCTGTGACGGGGACTAGCGAAACTCTAGAAGTCGGGGACTGGGGTGGAGGAACCCTAGGGGTGCTATGACTGTGGTGGTGGTGTGGTGGTGACTGAGGCTCATGGTTTCTAAGGTTTAGAGTAGCTCTGATACCATGTCAGTTTTGAGAAGAAAAAAGTTAAGGTATGAGTAGTCACTCATCCTCTTTTATATTACATCATAAACATAATTATAGGAGTGAGTTAAGGCCTAAATAAAGGGCCCATTACATCAGATAAAGATACTGAATAAGAATAGAATAGGAAATATCCTAACACATTCTAACAACATCCTAAGGGTCCAATCCTATACCAACTTAATCACATTAACATGTTATCATTTAGCATACCATGCATACAAACATTTCCATTAAGCAAGACAAACCCATTGTAGTAATAACCACATTCCACAAGTCCTATGTATTGAAACTCAGTATGCTCTGATACTAAGTTATCATGCCTCGAAAATATGGATACTGAACTACTCTTTATAATTCTCATTAACCATGCAGAAGCTTAAATAATCGTAAACATGAGTTCCAAAATATGAGAACGAAAGGAACCAATATTTAAACTAATACAAGTTAATGCCTTAAAGGCTACAAATTCGAAGGCCTTGCATGATTACAACAAAAGTGGGACATAAGCCAAATACATCAAAGCCCAAGGATGTACAAGAAAAATACATATATATAAAAATAAAAATAAAAAACAACGGAGCTTCAAGCTCTAAGATCCTCCCAAGTCATCACCTTGGTGGAAGCACATCATCAACACCTAAAAGTTGTTTCCACATAGGGTGAACATAATGTCCAGTAAAGATAACATAATGACATGTATGGTAATTAACAATGCCATATGGTGAATGCATATGAAATGCCAAAACATGAGTTTTATCATTTTGAAACAATGTCATAAAAGATTTTCAAAACCACATTCCAAACATTTCCTTATGAAATAGAAAATAAGACAGTAAATACAATGTTGCAAATCCCCAGGGCTAGTGTCTACAAGTATGCTACAAAAGCACTACCAAAATACCACTTTACGGGTACTAACCGAAAGGAATGACACCTGACCACGCAGGTTTTAGGGCTTTCACCATGGAGACTGAAGCCAACTTAATTATCCATAACCACACCACCTACACGAATTCACCACTTTATTTATCCCTTTATTGAAAAGAAATCATTTCCATGATACAATAATAAAAATTCACAAATCCATGATATGATCAATGAGGTGCATGATTTGTAAATAAATCCATTGCCTAAATCACATGTAATTTCTAACACACAACAATGCTATCCTCCCCCATTAACAATCAAAATTAGCATATAACAATGGTAAATAACATGCATATTGTTAAGAAAATCCCTACCTCAAAGTAAGGAGAGAAAATGACCCAACGCCCCAAAATTCGACGACGACGAAAATGCGAACTTTTCAGATTAAAACGATGCCCTCAACACCCTCTACCTTAAAGCCTAAGGTATTATGGGTAGGAAAGGATTAAAAGGAGATGAAATCAAGGGTTTTATACCTTAAAATTCAAAAATGGAGAAACATGAGAGAGAAGGGAAGATTTGGATCAAAATTCACCTTTTCATAAGTTGAGGAGATACTTAAAGATTTGAACATTGCGGCTGCGGTCTAAAGCATTGCAGGCGCAAAAGACATTGTCACGGCCATGGTCACTCCCATCGTGGGCGCGACCACAAGGTTTGCTTGATCGCGGGCCACACACTTTCGCCCAGCCAAGTGACTTGAAGGTGGTTTTGGTTGTGGTGTTGGTTCATATTCGTGTCATGTTGTGTCATTTTGAGTTCATGTTAGAATTACCTCAACACTAACCAACTCGTTTATTATTTCGTGTTATGGTGCCCTGTCATTTTCGGTCCATGTTCGGCTCGTGTCGTGTTAACATGTCATGTCAAAAAAATTTACTATTAATTAAAAATAACAAATGTATGAAAAAAATCTAATTTCTTCACAAGTTAAATTTAATGAAACTAATCTCTATTAAATGAAATTATTTTTAAAAATATTTGGTTTCAACTTAATTTTTTTCCTTAATTTATAAAAATGATAATTTATTATTATTACATTTTTTACTAGATTAACTCAAATAATAGACAAGAAATACATTAAGTTCAATTAAAAGTAAAAGTAAAACCTATATTAAATTTAAAATCATATTTTACATACTTTTTAACAAATTGGATGTAATTACTTAAGAGATTAACAAAATGTCATGATACTTTTTAGTGGAAATAATATTAAAATGTGTAATTAATTCTTCATTATATGGGCAATCCGTATTAGTTTCGTGTTATACAGATTTGACACTAACCTGACCTGTTTAATATTCGTGTTATCGAGTCATGTCATATACATGTTCATATCAGGAAATGGTCAATCCTAACCCGCTAACTTCGTCTATGATTTGACCTGAGTTATCGTGTTGTGCCACAAATTCCAACCCTTAACTGGCGCAACAACAAGGTTTTCCTGGTTGTGACCTCATTTAAGGCCCATCATGGGCCACGCACTTTCGCCTAGCCAAGAGATCTGAAGGTGGTTTTGGTTATGGCCCACGGCAGACGCGACCCACATACTTGTAGGCGCAATGATAACCATCGTAGTCATGACCAATCAAATAGGGTAGGCTGCCTACTAATTCCTAGGTTCAAAACTGAGGTTCTCCTGTAACCAATCCAAAGATGCATAAAACAATTCACAACAAGGAATAATGCAAAATGAAAAAACTACACTTTCTCAAAATGCCATTTTCTTCCAAAACCACATCACAAGTTAACCAAAGGAACATGTATTCATGAACAAGCAAAACCCAAGAGAAAATTCCCTTTTTATGCACTAATACATAATTCAAATCAAACTCTTGCTTTCCAAAACCATTTTTTTTTTTTACAAAATAACACATAACAAAGCTAAAGATCATACAAGACATCAAGAAAATCCCTACCTCAAAGCAAAAGAGGAACAAGGAAGAAGAACCCAAAAATTGATGATAGTGAAATGATGATTTGTTTCGATTAGAATGAAACCCTCAATGAGCTCTACACTTTATCTCGAAGGAGGCATATGAGAAAATGACCCGAGATGGGTAGATCTGAAGAATTGAGTGAAAAAGCTTAAGTTTGGAGAGAGAAATGGTGTTCTACGAAGTAGAGAAGAAAAAGAGTGAGAAAGGAGAAGATAAACAAGGAAAGAGAGTGAGGACCCCATTTATAGTACTAGGTCAAAGAGTCTACCCAAAAGAATAAGTCAAAAACCCCAAAAGTAGGGCCCAAACTATGATCCAAAATCTGGAAATTTCTTGTAGGTGTTGACATCCAAATGATAGGTGTCGACCCCAAGAAACAATGATGAAACACCAACATGTGCAGTAAACAGGGTGTCGACACCCAGAAACCCTAGTGTCGACACTAGAAAGTAGTAGCAAAACCTCAGCTCAACAACAAGCAAGGTGTTGACACCCAGAAGCTCTGGTGTTGACCATAGGAAGCAGAACCAAAAAGAAAAGAAAGAAGAACAACATGTGTCGACCCTACAGAAATCTAGTGTTCACACCAGAACAACATTTCTAAGTTCTCAATGAACTTTTTGACAAAACCAAAAGCGAACAAGCAATCCTAACGAGTGTAAATCGAGTTACACTCCTCCAAACCAAGATACAATTACTCTAAAGACTCCAATAATGAAAATAAAGGAATTAAATATACTTTCAAATGGTTAAAATGACACAAATGTTACATGCTCCATGGGTAATGGGTTGGGTCAAATCTGACCCAATTTCCAACACAATGCCATCCTTAACAATGGTGAAAAATTTTGGTTTGTGAGGGGGGTTGGATTGATTTGGGCTTTGTGGGTTATCCGTATACTTGGAATAATAGACGTAGTGGTCCTTATAACGCTAGGGAGTGGATTGATTGAGCTCTAGCTAATGAGTGATGGTGAGTAGATTTTCGTACATCAGTGGTCAAGAACTTGGTTCCTATTGGGTGAGATCATTGTGCATTGCTTATTGATACTGTGGTTCATCATTAGAGGGGGAATGCTCATATTTTTTTATTTTATTTTATTTTATTTTTTTATCGGAGATGGTCTGGGTATGGGGGGGTGTAGGGAGGTGGTTTAACAGTGTTGGGGGGGTGGCGAGTAGGGCACTTTATGGTTTCAACTTCATGAGAAGTCAAGCAATGTTGAAGGGAATTACTTGAGTGGAGAAGGGCCAATTAATTATGGTTTGCAAATTCAAGAGTTACAGAGTGAGTTAGATAGTTTACTATAATAAGATGAGTTTTGTCAATTAGAGGTTTAGTGGGTGAAAGGAACATATTGCGAAGATGAAATGTATCGGTGGGATAAGGCTAAGGCCCAATGGTTGTATGGACAGAGGGGGGGGGGATCGAAATTCGAAAGTCTTTCATGCAAGGGTCAGTCAACTAAGACAACATAATAGAATTAGTGGCTTAAAGGATCATGCTGGCATTTAGAGGGATGGTGATGAAGTAGTGAGATGGATAGCTGAGGATTATTTTTAGTAAATTTTCATGTCATGAACTCCAATTGAGGTGGACAATGTGTTACACTTTGTGGATTGGAAACTCACAGATCAAATGATCCTTATGTTTACAAGATTTGTTTCTGAAAGGGAGATTAAGGATGCAATGTTCCAGGTTTGTCTAACAAAATCTTCTAGACCAAATGGTATGGTGGTTGTTCTTTCCAAGATTTTTACAATATTGTTGGGCCCTTGGTAGGGGAGGTGGTCAGAGGTTTCTTTTTGATAGGAAAACTTTTGCATGGTATCAATGATACACATATGGTGCATATTCCTAAACTTAACTATCGTATGAATATGAGGCAATTACAACCGATTAGTTTATATAATACGACGTACAAAGTTCTTGCTAAGGTTTTAGTGAATCATTCGCAACCAATTCTGTTGAATGTTGTTTATGAGAATCAAAGGTGTGGAGTCCACTGCATTCATAATCCAATCCCACTCATGAGTTAGCCAAACAAATATAGCTTTCAAGTGTTTGTCCCCAGACAAATCTAAAGGACAGTGGATGCTATGTGTGGCGGCAACAATTTTATGACAATCGTAGAAATGTCGCAATGCTACAGTGTTTGATGGAATGTGTCGATGAATGTTTGGAATTTGGTTGTGGCAAATGCCAATCCGTTATTATTTATTATTATTATTATTATTATTATTATTATTATTATTATTATTATTATTTTTAAAAAATGCCTATGTGTTTGTTACGACAAATAAGTCTAGTGGTGGATTAGGGAGCATGTCATATGAGGTTCATAAGTCTATTGGATTAGAGAGCATGTCATATGAGGTTCATGAGTCTATTAGGTGGTGTAGACCCTAGAGGCTTTGTTAACATTAATTTTGATGGAACCTATGCAACAAACATAGATAGGGGAGGATTGAGGATGGTTGGACAACATGCAAATGGGTATTTCTTGGTTGCTAGGTCCACGAATTATGAAGATGGATGCGAGTATTTGGCTATTCTTACTGATGTGTGGTCACTTTTGGGTGGTGTGAAGGAGGGTAGGGTGGAATTTGGGCAGTAGGTGAAAAACAAAGTAGCTCACAAGGTGGTACAGGTAGGGCATAATAGAGGGGTCTATACAATGGAGGCCATGCCCCCATTTTGGCTAGTGGATATTCTGCAGGTTGATAAGGATGTAGTTTGAGTGGTTTTGGCTATTTTTCTAAGTTTTTCCATCTTTGGAAAAAAAAACAAAACAAAACAAAATTTGATTCTCAAAGTTTAAATTGTATTAATTTAATCTCCAACGTATAAAAATTATTTCAATTTAGTCCCCTAACCAAAGTTCGTCAATAGACGCTGCTATGTCAAGGGTAAATGTGTAATTGTTGATATCAAATGACAAAAATGGCATATTTTAAAGATTAAAGTGTAACTTTTTAAGTGGATTTTCACATTTATTTTTTTGATTTATCACTAACTTTATTAGGGTCTATTAATGGATTAGATTGGGGAAATAAATTTGATGTAGAACAAGTGGCTACAAATTTCTTAAGGCAACTAGAGAAACACAAGCCAAGGAAATCGAATTATTGACCAAGGATGAAATGATAGTTTTAAACAAGTTTTACTTGGCTACCAAGAATTTTTCTTGACGACCAACAATTATCCTAATTAGTTACTTTATTGTGATACTTGGTCTCCAAGTATTCTTATTGACCAAGACTAGTATTATCTTAGTTTATTATTTTCTTATATTTTTCTATGCTTGGTCTCCAAGTATTCTTGTTCATCAAGACTAGTACTACCCTAGTTAATTAGTTCTTTTTATATTACTTGGTCTCCAAGTATGCTTGGTGACCAAGACTTTATCTAGTATAAATAGTTATATAAGCCTAGAGGCAAAGGCATTCTCCATCAATATAATTTCCAAGTTACTCTATTTTCCTAGTGGATTCGATGGTTTTTTTCTTGTGAATTCAAGAATCGTAGTCTACTAGAACGATATCTAGTTTCATATGTATTCCGCTGTGTCAAGTGGTATCAGTGCAAGGATTTTCCTAGCTTAATGGCACAAGACAGAGATGTACACACAAACCCCACTGATGGTGATCGTGGGGTCGCTGCTTTGTGGAAAGCATTTGAAAGACAACAATGGCAATTGGATGAGATTTGTGGCATGATTGGGGATTTTCTCTCAACACCAACAACACACCACCAGCGGTTGCTCGAGCACGGGTTGAGGGATTTTCCCAAGGCCAACCAATTAGCCGGGAGCTGGAGGAATTGCCCGAGGCCACCATGTCTAAACCAACTTGAGGCTAGTATCAATCAGACAGTGAAGGATTTGAGCTAGAGGTTGAGGAGGAGTATGGAGGTCGTCAACCAAGGCGATAGCATCAATAAATCGATGACTACCGGTTGAAAATTGATATTCCCCAATTCAATGAAAATCTACATATTGAAGATTTCTTGGGTTGGATCTCCGAAGTTGAATAGTTCTTCAAGATGATAGAGGTTTCAGAGTCAAAGATGACGAAATAGTTGCATACAAATTGAAGGGAGGTGCTAGAGTTTGGTGGGACCAATTACAAAGAACTAGACAGCAACAAAGAAATGACCCAATTTGGACTTGGCGGTGGATGAAGAAACTTCTCATAGATAGATTTCTACCACCAGACTATGAACAATACATGTTCTAACTTTATCAAAATTGCTTATAGGGGTCCAAATCTGTATTTGACTACACTCTCAAGTTTTCTTGACTTTCATATCACAACAATCTGGATGAGATGGAAGGAAGATATGTAGCCAGATATCTCAGTGGGTTGAAGCAAACCATTCGAGAGAAGATTGGCTTGGCAATTTTGTGGACTATAGAGGAAAAACACAACATGGCTCTCAAAGTCCAATTGTTTGAGCGCAAGCCAACATATTCGGGGTATCAACAAACAACTACGAATTCTTCTTTTCTTACCACTGAAAGGGGAAAGGAGGTCCAGACGTCAAATGCTGTAAACCAACCCAAGGGTGCTAATGGTGGAAGCAACAACCAGATGACAAGATCCATGGTTAGAGAACCTCCTAAAAATCCTAAGCCTTATGCTAGGCCGACAACAGACAAGTATTATAGGTGTGGCAAACTTGGCCACCGTTCCAATGTCTGCCTAGAGCGAAGGCTAGTCAACCTAGTGGAAGAAGATGATGACTTTGGAGTTGATGAGAGCAGAGAAGGCGATGATCATGATCCATATGATGGGGCTAAGCTCACCATAAAGAATGGAGAATGAGTAAACTGTGTGGTCCAATGAGTTTTATTCACACCAAAGGCGGAGGATTTTAATTAGGGCCATAATATTTTTCGATCATGTTGTTCAGCCAACCAAAAAGTATGTGATTTGATTGTTGACAGTGGAAGTTGTGAGAACTTTGTTGCGAAGTGATTGATGGAATACTTAAAACTACAAACTGAGCCATATCTCAATCTTTACAACATCGGTCGGATCAACAAAGGCCCGACAACAAAGGTAATTAAAACTTGTTGAGTTCTTATTTCCACCAGCAAGCATTATAAAGAAGATGCTTTTTATGATGTGATTGATATGGATGCTAGTCATAAACTCTTGGGTAGACCTTGGCAATTTGATGTAGATGTCAGATTTAAGGGTCGGAACAACACCTATTTGTTTATATGGGGGACTTATAAAATTGTTATAGCTCATTCAGCACAACAAATAGTGTCCAAACCACCTAAATTAGAGAGACAATCTTTTCAAATCATTGTTAGTTCAGAGGCTGAGTTTATGATAGATCTTAAAACTTCAGAAGAGATTTATGTGATGGTTGTTAAAAATCTAATGGAGGAAGGAAAAAAGAAAGCAGTGTTAACGATTTCTTGAGGAGTTTAAAGAGCTCACCGTTGATGAACTACCCCGTGAGCTACCACCGATGAGGGATATCCAACATCAAATTGATTTTGTGCTAGGAGCAAGTTTGTCGAATTACCGCACTATATGATGAACCCTAAGGAGAACAGGATTTTGAGGCAGAAGGTTGAAGAGTTGCTACAAAAAGGGCATATTCATGAAAGTTTGAGCCCATGTGCCGTTCTAGCTCTTTTGACGCCAAAGAAAGATGGAAGTTGGTAGATGTGTGTTGACAGTCGAGCTATTAACAAAATCACCATCAAGTACAGATTTCCTATTCCACGTCTGAATGATATGCTTGAAGGTTCAAAGTGGTTCTCAAAGATTGACTTACGAAACAGGTATCACCATATTCGAATCCGACCGAGAGATGAATGGAAGATAACATTCAAACCAAGGATGGCCTCCATGAGTAGTTGGTTATTCCATTCGGACTTTCAAATGGTCCTAGTACTTTCATGCGGGTTATGAATAAGGTATTGAAGTCATTTACTGGAAAATTTGTAGTTGTTTATTTTGATGATATCTTGATTTATAGCAAATCTGAAAGGGACCATATCGAGCATTCGCGGCAAGTGCTAATAGTTTTGCAGGAGAATAAGTTGTTTGTTAACCTCATGAAGTGCAATTTCATGACAAGTAGTTTATGGTTCCTGGGGTATGTGGTTAGTTCAGAAGGCATTCATGTGGATAGAGAAAAAGATCAAGCCATCTGAGAGTGGCAAACGCCAAAAACCGTTAGTAATGTTCGAAGCTTTCATGGGTTGGCTACATTCTACCTTCGATTTATCTGCAATTTTAGTTCAATCACAATGCCAATTATAGAATGCATGAAGATGGGAAAGTTCTTTTGGGGAGAAGATGCTGAGAAGAGCTTTGCTTTGATTAAAAAGAAGCTTTTCTTCGCACCAGTATTAGCTCTACCTAGCTTCAAAAAGATTTTTGAGGTAAAGTGTGATGCTAGCGGTGTAGGAATTGGAGCAGTTCTTTCACAAGAAAAGAGACGGGTGGCTTTCTTTAGTGAAAAACTGAGTGAAGCCTGACAAAAGTGGAGTACCTATGACCAAGAGTTTTATGTGGTGGTGCGAGCTCTCAAGCATTGGGAACATTACCTAGTGCAGCGGGAGTTTGTCCTATACACAAATCATCAAGCATTGAAGTTCCTCAACAATTAGAAGCACCTAAACAACATGTGTGTCAGATGGTCTTCATTTCTTCAGAAGTTTCCTTTCACTATCTGGCACAAGTCAAGAACTTTGAATCAGGGTTACAGATGCGTTGAGTTGTCGTGCAAATTTGCTAGTTACATTGACCCATGAGATTGTGGCATTTGAGTTCTTAAAGGAGCTTTACCTAAAAGATGAAGATTTTCAAGAGATATGTGATAAATGTAAAGAGACTAAACCTATCAATGATTTTCATATCACTAGGGGATATTTATTCAAGGAAAATCGTCTTTGCATTCCCAAGACATCTCTTCTGGAAAAGCTAATTTGAGACCTACATGGAGGAGGATTGAGCGGGCGCTTGGGTAGAGACAAGACCATAGCAACCTTAGAGGAACGTCACTTTTGGCCTCAATTGTAGTGAGACGTTGGGAATTTTGTAAGGAAGTGCTACACATGTCAGATATCCAAAGGCTAATCTCAAAATACTGGTCTTTATATGTCTTTACCTATTCCTAACAATATCTGGGAAAACTTGTCTATGAATTTCGTGTTGGGACTCCCTCGTACCGAACGAGAAGTATATTCTATATTTGGGGTTGTTGATAGGTTTTCTCCATGTGGCTCGATTGTTCTTTCGAGAGGTAGTTTGCTTGCATGGAGTAACCCCAATCTATTACTTCTGATTGTGATGTGAAGTTCCTTAGCCATTTTTGGGTGACTCTATGGAATATATTCGATACTTCATTAAATCGAAGCTTTACTGCACATCCACAGATGGATTGTCAAACCGAGGTGACTAACAAAACTTTGGAAATCTTGGTTTGAAGCATATGTGAAACCGAATTTTCTTACAACAATGTGGTTCTAGTGCCACTGGAAAGTGACCGTTCTCTGTGGTATATGTGACACCTCCAAGGCATGTAGTTGATTTGGTTCGTCTACTAAGAAGTCTGAAAATAAGTGTTATAGCAGAGGCCATGGCTAAACAAGCTCAAGCAGTGCAAGATGATGTGAGACATAAACTAGAAGAAACCAATGCATGGTACAAAGAAGCAGCTGACAAGCGCAGGCATACCAAGGTGTTCAAAGAAGGAGATTCGGTAATGGTGTTCTTGTGCAAAGATAGATTTCCAATGGGTACATATAACAAACTAAAGCCAAGGAAGTATGGTCCATACAAGATTTTGAAGAAGATCAATGACAATACCTATGTGATTGATTTTCTTGGAGATTGGAAGATTTCCAAGACTTTCAATGTTTCTAATCTTTTTGAGTATCATGCAGACGAGTCTTTCTACCCAGATTTGAACTCAAGGTTAAGTTCTCTCCAAGTAGAGGGGGCTGATGTAGAATAAGTGGCTACAGATTTCTTGAGACAGTTAGACAAACACAAGCCAAGGAAATCAAATTATTGACCTAGGATAAAATGATAGTTTTAAACAAGTTTTACTTGGCTACCAAGAATTTTTCTTGGTGACCAAGGATTATCCTAATTAGTTACTTTATTGTAATACTTGGTCTCCAAGTATGCATGGTGACCAAGACTTTATCTAGTATAAATAGTTATGTAAGCCTAGAGGCAAAGGCATTTTCCATCAATATAATTTTCAAGTTACTCTATTTTCCTTGTGGATTCAAGGGTTTCCTTCTTGTGGATTCAAAAGTTTTCGTTTACAATCTAGTTTTGTGCACATTCTGTTGTGTCAAAATTGAAACACTTTTTATATATTGAAAACTAAATTGAAGCAATTTAAACATTAGGGACTAAATTTAATTACTTTTTATACATTGTGGACCAAATTGACACAATTTAAATATTGAGTATCAAAATACCTCCTGCACAATAGCAACTGTTGTACAGCTGATGAACCTCATTTTGAATGTCATTTCAATAATCTAAACCGTTCACATTTTAGGATACATTGAGAAAAGTATACCTGCCAAAAATTAAATTGATTGCATATCGATAGACCTTTTATCAAGTATATTAAATTGATTGCATTTGTATATAATTTTTTTTATTTCAAATTAGATTTACCATTTATTTATTTAGATACAAATGCAATTCGATGAATGGGCTATCGATATTCGATTAATTTGATATTTTGCAGATATATTCTACTCGATCTATACTAAATAGTGAATTATTCAAATTATCGAAATAGGATCCAAAATGATGCCCATTGGCCGCACAGCACAACAATAGTTGTTGTGCCGCCCAATTCCCAAAATGGCACAAATATCATATTATGGACACCAAAAATGTAATTAACCCGAATATACTTGTTGTGTGTGTGTGTTTGGAATCGGTTGTTTTAGCGTATTTTTTGTTGACTTTTTTAGTTTATAGTGAACTTTTCAATTTCTTTTTTATTAGAATATTTACACTTTTAAATTTTACTCAGCTATATAGACCTAAAGTTAAAAATAAAGATTTTGAAAAAAAATCCACTAATAACTTTTTTTTTTCGAATTTTGTCTTTTTAATTGTTTATTTATTTACATTCTCCCATACTAGATTTGACTGAGTTGAAAATTAATATTTTATACACTAATTAAAATGAAAAAAAAAATCTAAAATATAAATTTGAATTTTTAAAATTGTATCTTGAGAAATTCTACTGTACACGCCCTTAAAAGGGGTATACAATATACACCCATAATTATGCTATTTTCTTCTTTAATTATAACTAATTTTCTTTTTTAGTATACACGCCCTTAAAAAGGGTGTACAATATACACCCGTAGTTATGCTATTTTCTTCTTTAGTTATAACCAATTTTTTTTTATTTTTTATTTTTTTTAGTTATTACATTAGTTTAGGTATGACTCATGAGATCTTTGGTCATACCTCATATGATATTTGATTATGACTATTTTAGGTATCACATGAGCTATGACAAAAAATAAGCAAATACAAGCTGTTTTTTTTTTAATTTTATTTTAATTATGACTCAAAAAGTATGGAATTATATTAATTTTTTCTTTTAATTATAAGCTGCATATTGTGTACCATAGTCTTTGCCCCTAAATTAACATTACAATTACAATTACTTGCTTTGGTTTGTGGATATGTACTGGATTTTCATCTTGTGTTTGCTTGTTGATTTCTTTTACTTTGAATCAAAACAGCTTCAGCAGTAGGAGAAGAAGAAGTTTAAATGGCTGAGGGAATTGGTTATGCCATTTTGGAAAAAATAGCAGAAAACTTGGTTGATCCAATTGGATGTCAATTTGGTTATCTGTTTTGCTTCAACAGAAACATTCAGAATCTTCAAACTCAACATGATGTCCTAAAAGCGACTAGAGAAGGGGTTCAGCTAGGGTTGAATGAAGCACACAATAATGTGAGAATCGTTGAACCTCTCGCTGAGGCATGGCTGATTAATGCAAATAACAAAATTGCAGAGGCAGAGACAACTATTGAATCCAATGCCCAAGTTCAGAAGGGATGTTTGAAAGGGTGGTGTTGGCCCCGTTACTCACTGAGTAGAAAAGCCGCGAAAATGACTCAAGATCTTGTCCATCTTCATACTGAGGGCATCAAGTACACTCAGTTGTCCCACAGTCCACCACCACCATCCATCCAATCTCTACCCTCGATAGGATTCAAGGGGTTTAAGTCTCGAAATTTGATTGTGAAGCAAATCTTCGAGGCTCTGAAGGCTGACGAGATGAACCTGATTGGGGTATGCGGGATGGGGGGAGTGGGCAAGACAACAATGGTCAAACACGTTGCCAAACGAGTGGAAGAAGAGAAACTCTTTAACAAAGTTGCAATGGCAGTTGTCAGCCAAGAGCCAAACTTAAAACAGGTTCAAAGTTGTATTGCAGAAATGTTGGGTTTACAACTTGACATGGAGAACCCAATAGTACGATCAAGTCGGCTGCGTCAGAGACTTCTACAGAACGATGAGAAAATTCTAGTCATATTGGATGACATTTGGGAAGAATTTGATCTAGACGAGTCGGGATTTCCTTTGGAAGGAGGCAGCAACAAGAGTTGTAAGATCCTTTTCACTTCACAAAATCGAAATCTATGGAAAGGAATACAAAATAAAAGGTATATCCAACTTCTAGTCCTAGTGGGCGACGAACCATGGCTTCTCTTCAGAGAGAAGGTAGGCGATTGTGCTGACAACATTGATCTGCGACCACTAGCAAAACAAATTGTAAATGAATGTGGAGGTTTACCACTTGCCCTCGTAACTATCGGAGGGGCTCTTACAGACGAACCTGACCAACATCATTGGAATAATGCGCTTCAACAACTAAGAACCCCCTGTTCAGAAAGTTTGTCGTCAGAAGTGCCTGCAAAAGTGTATCAAGCTCTATATTTTAGTTACAATTTTCTGAAAGATGAGAGAGCCAAGAAGTTGTTTCTGCTCCATTGCTTGTTTCCAGAAGATTGTAATATTGCTATTGAAGATTTGGTTAGATATGGAATCAGATTGCGGTGGTTTGAAGGCATCCACAAAGTGGATGATGCAAGAGATCAAGTAAATGTCTTAGTTGATCAACTTAAAAGTTGTTATTTACTGTTGGATGGTAGTTATGAGGGGTGGATAAAAATGCACGATGAGGGGCGGATAAAAATGCACGATGTAGTGCGCGATGTCGCCATATCAATTGCGGCTAAAGAAAAGCATGGTTTTATGACAATCCACGGTGCCAAATCGAGAGAGTGGCCAAAGAAGGCGGCATATGAGCATAGCACTTCCATTTTGGTGATGTCAAATGAAATTGTAGAGTTTCCAGGAGGATTGAGATGCTCAAAACTTGAGTTTTTACTAATAGAATGCCTGAATAGTTCACTAAAAATACCAAGCAATTTTTTTGAGAGGATGGCAGAACTCAAAGTTTTGGAACTGAGAATCATGTATAAAATCTCGTTACTGCCGTCGTCACTGCAATTCTTGAGCAACCTGTTGACATTGCATCTTGGTTACTGTCAGAAGTTCGATAATATATCTGTAATTGGAAAGCTATTGAATCTGGAAATCCTCAGTTTTAGTGATTCCAACATTGAGGAGTTACCTAAGGAAATAGGAGGACTGGTTAATTTAAAGTTGTTAGATTTGACAAGTTGTGGTGAACTTAAAAGAATAGCACCTGGTGTCATATCAGTTCTAGTCCAATTACAAAAGTTGTACATGGGTGGCTGCGGAATCATTTGGGACCAAGAAGGCGAGGAAGGAGGAGAAAATGCGAGCTTGAGAGAGTTTGAATCCTTGTCCAATTTGAATACTTTAGAGATTAATATACAAGATGCCTTGCGTTTGCCAAGAATCCCATTGTTTAGCAAACTGACAAAATACTCAATTTTGATAGGTTTCCATGCCGGCACCACCATTGTTGAAGAATTCATAAAAAGGTTCCGAAAGCTTTTGATTCTCACTCTTCATAACACGTGTACTATCCCATTAGAATTCGGTGGGATCAATTCGTTGTTAAGGAGCACTGCACTTCTATGGTTAATGGGGAAGGGTTCAGAGGATGCAGTGCAAGAGTTGTTTCGAGAGGGAGTTGAAGGACTCCAACACTTGAAGGACCTAGTAATTGAAGATTGTGTTACACCAGAATATTTTGTCAATACAATGGAATAGGTCCTGCGTACACCTAATGCTATTCCTCATTTTTCCTATCTTAGAGGAATTAAAGCTCAGAAATCTACCCAATTTAAGAAAGATATGTCCCTGCCAATTTCCAACCGGCTCTTCTGGAAAACTAAAACATCTTGAAATCAAAATTGTGATAGAATGGAAGAAGTTATTTTGAAGGAAAAAGGACAAGATGATGCAACAAACAAGATGGAGTTTCCAGCGCTAGAATCCATGATTTTGTTTTGTCTACCTATGCTCATTGGATTTTGCTAAGGGACTGATGAGATTGTATCTTCAGAAACTACCACAACTCAAGTGGCTCTTCCTCAATAGTAGCAATCCGTTTTCAGAGTCAATGGAAAACCACAATGCTACCTTCGTATCTCTTTTCCCCCACAAGGTATGTCCACATGTCTTTCTTTTCTTAAGGTCTTCTCTCCCTTTCTTTCGTTCTTTCTTAATTTTTTCTATAAGAAAAAGTAATCATTCTATTCTTATTACGAGGACAAGGTTTTGAATCCATGGAAGCATCTCAGTTACTCTTTGCAAAACTTTGATTGTTCCACTTTGACATTGTTTCTTCATTCTAATAAGATTTGCTGTAAATAAATTTTAAAAAATGTGAAAATTGAAATCTAGGGAGAAAAAAAAAAGGAGTTAATACAGTGTCATAAAACATAATTATACAATAAAAGGATCTAATTTTCTATAGGGAAACTCTGATTAGCATTATTAAATATGAGATAAACTTCATGTGTGATTTTCTTTTGCTTTTTTCAAATAATTAATATGGTATATTCAGAATCATAGATATGGATATGACATGTTAAAGTCATGCTCACATGACAATTAAAAAAAATCCGAAAAAATATGGATAAATTACATATTAGGGGTGATGCTATGGTACATTTGAATGTACCATACATCAGTTATGAGGTTATGTGATTTGATATCATAACTAATATCATATAAATCATAACTATTATCATATTAACTCATAACTTAGTTATATTTAGTTATTTATATATATCATATTATTTCATAACTATCAAATAACTAAATTATTTTAATAATTTAATTTTGAATTGGCAACCAAACATAGAGCAAAGTAAATCAGGGTAGTCCAAGGGTCCCAAGTCAGCTGGCCTCCCTCTCTTGCTCTGGATCCCGCTCTTGCTCTTCTCTTCTCCTCCCTCCTCTCTTCCACCATAGCCGAAGCTTCAGCCATTGCCGAAGACCACCAGCCCCGTCGGCGTCGGGGCCACCGTTCTCTCAGTGTTGACATCTTTCTTCATAATCTCTCACTCTCTCGATGTCAAGAACTAGTTGCTTCCATTCTAATAGCTCAGGTTTGTTTCTAACTCTAAACTTCATTTACATTAGGGCTTTTGATTTGAAAACCCTGAAAACCCTAACCCTTATTGAATATCTAATATTAAGTTCGGTTCTCAATGAAAATTAACATCTGTATCCAATAGTCGTGCCACTTTGATTTCAGAACTCTAACTGTGAAGAATGAATCTCTGATATTAATTTTTATTTTATCAGCTTTTTCCTTTGAATTTCTCTTATTGTTTGTTCGTCTATAAAGCACAAACACTTAAACTTGGCTCTTCTCCCATGTGTCTACATACAAACTTCCTTTTTACTTTTCATAGCTTTTTTGCTGCTAATTAATTGGTGTAGATTTTTGGGATGGTAATTTCAGACGTTGCTTTAGAGTTTAGGAGCCACACTAATATGTTTGCATTTTCCTTATATATATATATATATATCATATGCTATTTTTTCCCATTATGATTGTATCGAACTTGATGTTGGCGAGGTCCTTTTGAAGCATGCTTTTTATTCTTATAGTAGAATTTAGGTGCAGTAAAATTTTGTACTTCATAATTTACTGGCTTTGTAATTGATTTTGTTTTTTGTTGTGTGGTAAGACATTCTTTTTTGTTTTTTAGGGGGAGAGGGTTAATGAAGTAGGATTCTTTCAGAACATGTTTTCATGTGTTTCTGGCAGCAGTTCACAGATTTTTTTTTTCTTCTTGTGATTCTTGGTTTTGGCATTCATCATCTCAGTTGTCCAATGCACAAGGTAAAATTTTCTGGATTGTTTATTTCATATTGTGATTGTTGGCATAAGGAGACTGTAACTACTGTGGTAAATTGTTTTTTTTTTACTGTTATCTTAAGAGCAAATGTTGTAATTAAAGTGCAAATATTTCTGGTTATCATTGATGTAAGGTGGATATAATTACATTTTAAATTATGGGTAGATTTATAGACAATTATAGTTGACAAAACCCAAAACTCATTATTGACATTGAACAATTTACTAGAAATGAAATTTGTTAAATGCTAGACTCATATTTGCTTGATTGTGTGGTTGATGTTGCATTTGGCCCCAAAACTCAAAAATTTCAGTATCTATGTAACAGAATTTACGTTCCTTTTTGTAGCTGTATTAGACAATCTTTCAGTTTGGCAGTGATGATTTTTGTTTTATTGAAATTCTCTACAACTGCATCCATTTGTTGAAATCATTTTATAATGAAATTTAGTGAGCCAAGTATTGTACAGTTGATGTCTAATCGATTGCATCCCTTTTAGGAAGTAACTCCGTGTATGTTGGAAATGTGATTTAGAAGAACTTAGAGTGGAATATATTAGATTCAATATCTTTGTAGTTGCTTGATGCAAATCAAAATACAGATGATATCATATGTTTAGACATTTTATAAGATGTAACAATCAGTTTGTGTAGTTGTTTCGGATGGATAATCTCTATCATTTTAGCCTGGCTTTAGATGAATAGATATACATGCAAGGATTTTGAATTTATGGTTGTATGTTTCAGATGCCCCGTGGTCTTTTTAATTAATGCTTATTTTTGTAAAATCTCATTTATCTAAAGCAGCAATAAGATCTGTTCGAGTTGGCCTGGAAATCAACCTGGTTGGTCACTAGGAGCCTCCACAATGGCATGAATTGTTACTTAGACATTAACAATTCTTGTCAAGTTATCAAATCCAAAATCTATGATTGTTTTTTTGACATTATCAATTCTAGTCAAATTGGGTATGTTAGCTACCCTCAGTTCATTTTTCTCCTTCCAACAGGCTGGCTATTTTATCAGAGTCGTTCCCTCCTGGCTAGGTTTGAAGAGCCTTTGAGGCTCTCCAAAGAGTACATTGAACCTTCCTTCTTGTGAAATCCAGCTGCATAAAAAAGCAATTCCCTTCCTCAAGATCTCTGCAGCCCAAGCCATTTCAGAAGAGCACCTCCCTCCTTCAGATCCCTCCATCATCTCTCCCCGATCAAGGTATGGAACACCATCTCTCTCCTCTCCCCCTTTATGCAACCCAAAATACCCTTTATTTCCCTTTCTCCGTCTCCTCACCTCCCCAACCTGAAAAGTATTGAAAGATGATGAAGTGGAGAATCATCTGTGTAGGGGGTTGAATTTACTGTGGTGCTTGGATATTGATGGAACTCCTTCCCCATTTTGAGTTTCCCCTTTGACTTTCTCTGCATCTCCGTCACTCTGTACATGTCAAACCCATACCTATCTACAACTCTCCCATCTCCTTGGCATAGCCAAGACCCTTCCCCTTCTTCAATTTTCCTAGTTTAAACTTTTTGGAAATAGATTCATGCCTAACTTCGTTTTAATAGAATCCTGAACATCCCAGAATGTCTGCATATCTCACTCCTTTGATCTTTGAATCAGTTAAGGCAAAACCCCAAGCTATAGTCCAGATACAGTTTAGATTATATTAAGACTTTGCTCAATGAAAGATAGAAGTCACCGCTTTTATTTGACATATGTATTCCTAGATCTTACATTTGAGCTATGAATGATGCCAGTTGAGGTGCACCAGAGTGCTGAAAACATGTGTTCTGCCCAATTTGTGAGTGAATCCTGATATAACATAGCTTTCATAAGTTTGTGTTCAATACTTAAGACAGACCTGAATAAGTTTGATTCGTTTTGGATAGCATTGCATTATTTGTGGCCATTGTTGATAAATTTTGGAAAAACATTCTAATATTGTTATTGTTAAGTTTAATTAGTCATGGGTAGCATTGCATTATTTGTTGTTATTGTTATCAATTTTGGAAAAATATGCTAATATTGTCATTGTTGATATTGTCTGCTCAAGATTGGTCCTTCTAATACCAACAGCTACAATCATCTAGGACTAGACAGCTATAGACTCAATACAAATCAAAAAGAAAGGAACTATTACAATATTTAAACGAAAGACAAAGTATTTTCCATTTGGAGATTTTCCACTTAGACTGGCGCAACAATGCAGCCTGGTCTTTGTGTCTCCATCACTCCCCGAAGGCTCCAGCTGGCCAGAACAAAGTTGTTGTCCATGAGACTTCTTTCCCAACACAGATTAGAGTAACCTGGAAGTAACAATAGTACACATGTGAAACAAACAAATAAGGAACACCCATAACACAGATTATAACAAAGCTGTTTAGGAGGGCTAAATCACTCAACCCACAATATTCACACTCCTCAACAAAGAATAACAGTGTTAGGGGCTTGGTTAAAATCGTGGAACAATGAGTGAGAAAAAAAAAAAACTACATCAACACTCCAACAATTTATAGATTCCCTCACTCAGCCCTCACCAACAACATCCCCTGTCCAATACCAGTAATTACATAAACCTGCAATAGCACACAAGAAAAAACAATTACATTAGCACTCAATTTCTGGCTACCATCACTCAACCCACTTTTGGAGAACTCGCAACTCTCATTTATGGGCTTCATCATTCTATACCTGCAAAACAGAGATACATTAACTAGAACAATCAAAACCATCTCACTATAGAAGCTCACCACACTCAACCCTCAATAGATGCTCACCTTCACTCGACCCACAGAAGGTACCACTCCCCTCAATGTTTAAGGATGGTTGTAGGCAACCTCCACTCTTGAAGAAACCAACTATCAGTCCGAGACTGTTTGATATTTTTAAGGGCAAGAGCCCTATATCTAACCATACCAATAATGCTCTGCAGAATATTCTGCTATTTCTCTCCATCCAGATCTGGTACACAGTGCAACAGAAGCCAAGTCTCTTCATGATTGTAGCTAGAGATTTGCCCAAGCAATCTCTAGCCACAACCTCAATAAGACCCAACCAATTTGTGCTCTGCCAATTAGCATTGCACTTGGTGAGCACAGCAGTCCAAACCTTAGAGGATAAAGGGCATTGGAAGAATAGGTGATCATGGTCCTCCCCATTAGCACCACACAAGGGATAGTGTAACGCCCTCAAAAATAACCCATTTTATATATCATTGACATTCATTATTTAAAGAAGACAATCTATTAATTCATTCATCAGAGTATTACAAAATAAAGCATTACATGTATCATCGAATAAAATGCCCTACAGGCTTACATCTTTCCAAGCCAACACTTGGATACAAAAATATGAGTTCTAACTCAATACAAGAAAAGCCCAAGGCTTGAATGTTTACATGTACTAACAACCAAAAACAAACAACTAAAAAAAATAGTCTTCAGAATCCAAGTCCTTCAAAGCTAAGTCCTTGGAGGTAGCTTATCACCTGAACCTGAAAATGATGTTCCCATAAAGGGTGAGCCACAGCCCAGCAGAAATATACTAAACCACATATAAGAAAATGAATAAAGCAATAGTATTTGACAGATGGTTAACCAAGATAATCAACCACTTCATTTTACAGTCTCATGACACTATTGTCTAAAATACAATTTACTTTCCAATTTTATCAACATGGCTCAGAACCTGGCCAAACTTACAACAGTGAATTACATATACCATATTCACATCCTTCCAATATCAACAAACAAATGAGACTCAAGCTCAAATCAAACACTTCATACTTCCAGATTGATACACATTTTAGTGAGACAATGAGTTCATTGGCCTGAGTTCAAATCCATTCCATTGAACTGTTGGTTCTTCTTTTGGTACGCTGAGCATTGAATTTGTATTTGTTTTCCACTATAAAATCACCTAAATTGCATTTTTTGTTTTTTTTTTTGTTTTTTGGGGCGTTGTTTTTGTTCTCTTGATTCATGTGTGTTTATTTGTAGGAGTAGGAAATATACTAAAGACCCTGTTTGATCAACGGATAAAGGGTGAGTTAGTACAATTTTATACTGGAAAAAATTATTCCGCCTTTGGTTTAGATTTTTTGACCTGTATGGTACATTTGAATGTACCATACATCAGTTATGAGGTTATGTGATTTGATATCATAACTAATATCATATAAATCATAACTATTATCACATTAACTCATAAGATTAAGATGATTTATTTATCACACAAAATATAAATAATCTATTATCACATTTGAATGTACCATACATCAGTTATGAGATTATGTGATTTGATATCATAACCCTTATTGAATATCTAATATTAAGTTTGGTTCTCAATGAAAATTAACATCTGTATCCAATAGCCGTGCCACTTGATTTCAGAACTCTAACTGTGAAGAATGAATCTCTTATATTAATTTTTATTTTATCAACTTTTTCCTTTGAATCTCTCTTATTGTTTGTTCGCTCGTTTATAAAGCACAAACACTTAAACTTGGCTCTTCTCCCATGTGTCTACATACAAACTTCTTTTTACTTTTCATAGCTTTTTTGCTGCTAATTAATGGGTGTAGATTTTTGGGATGGTAATTTCAGACGTTGCTTTAGAGTTTAGGAGCCACACTAATATGTTTGCATTTTCCTTTTATATATATATATATATATATTATACGCTATTTTTTTCCATTTTGATTGTATCGAACTTGATGTTGGCGAGGTCCTTTCGAAGCATGCTTTTTATTCTTATAGTAGAATTTAGGTGCAGTAAAATTTTGTACTTCATAATTTACTGGCTTTGTAATTGATTTTGTTTTTTGTTGTGTGGTAAGACATTCTTTTTTGTTTTTTAGGGGGAGAGGGTTAATGAAGTAGGATTCTTTCAGAACATGTTTTCATGTGTTTCTGGCAGCAGTTCACAGATTTTTTTTTTCTTCTTGTGATTCTTGGTTTTGGCATTCATCATCTCAGTTGTCCAATGCACAAGGTAAAATTTTCTGGATTGTTTATTTCATATTGTGATTGTTGGCATAAGGAGACTATAACTGTGGTAAATTGTTTTTTTTACTGTTATCTTAAGAGCAAATGTTGTAATTAAAGTGCAAATATTTCTGGTTATCATTGATGTAAGGTGGATATAATAACATTTTAAATTATGGGTAGATTTATAGACAATTATAGTTGACAAAACCCAAAACTCATTATTGACATTGAACAATTTACTAGAAATGAAATTTGTTAAATGCTAGACTCATATTTGCTTGATTGTGTGGTTGATGTTGCATTTGGCCCCAAAACTCAAAAATTTCAGTATCTATGTAACAGAATTTACGCTCTTTTTTGTAGCTGTATTAGACAATCTTTCAGTTTGGCAGTGATGATTTTTGTTTTATTGAAATTCTCTACAACTGCATCCATTTGTTAAAATCATTTTATAATGAAATTTAGTAAGCCAAGTATTGTATAGTTGATGTCTAATCGATTGCATCCCTTATAGGAAGGAACTCCGTGTATGTTGAAAATGTGATTTAGAAGAACTTAGAGTGGAATATATTAGATTCAATATCTTTGCAGTTGCTTGATGCAAATCAAAATACAGATGATATCATATGTTTAGACATTTTATAAGATGTAACAATCAGTTTGTGTAGTTGTTTCGGATGGATAATCTCTATCATTTTAGCTTGGCTTTAGATGAATAGATATACATGCAAGGATTTTGAATTTATGGTTGTATGTTTCAGATGCCCCGTGTCTTTTTAATTAATGCTTATTTTTGTAAAATCTCATTTATCTAAAGCGGCAATAAGATCTGTTCGAGTAGGCCTGGAAATCAACCTGGTTGGTCACCAGGAGCCTCCACAATGGCATGAATTGTTACTTAGACATTAACAATTCTTGTCAAGTTATCAAATCCAAAATATATGATTGTTTCTTTGACATTATCAATTCTAGTCAAATTGGGTATGTTAGCTACCCTCAGTTCATTTTTCTCCTTCCAACAGGCTGGCTATTTTATCAAAGTCGTTCCCTGCTGGCTAGGTTTGAAGAGCCTTTGAGGCTCTCCAAAGAGTACATTGAACCTTCCTTCTTGTGAAATCCAGCTGCATAAAAAAGCAACTCCCTTCCTCAAGATCTCTGCAGCCCAAGCCATTTCAAAAGAGCACCTCCCTCCTTCAGATTCCTCCATCATCTCTTCCCGATCAAGGTATGGAACACCATCTCTCTCATCCCCCCCTTTATGCAACCCAAAATACCCTTTATTTCCCTTTCTCTGTCTCCTCACCTTCCCAACCTGAAAAGTATTGAAAGATGATAAAGTGGAGAATCATCTATGTAGGGGGTTGAATTTACTGTGGTGCTTGGATATTGATGGAACTCCTTCCCCATTCTGAGTTTCCCCTTTGACTTTCTCTGCATCTCCGTCACTCTGTACATGTTAAGCCCATACCTATCTACAACTCTCCCATCTCCTTGGCACAGCCAAGACCCCTCCCCTTCTTCAATTTTCCTAGTTTAAACTTTTTGGAAATAGATTCATGCCTAACTTCATTTTAATAGAATCCTGAACATCATAGAATGTCTACATATCTCACTCCTTTGATCTTTGAATCAGTTAAGGCAAAACCCCAAGCTATAGTCCAGATACAGTTTAGATTATATTAAGACTTTGCTCAGCGAAAGACAGAAGTCACTGTTTTTATTTGACATATGTATTCCTAGATCTTACATTTGAGCTATGAATGATGCCAGCTGAGGTGCACCAGAGTGCTGAAAACATGTGTTCTGCCCAATTTGTGAGTGAATTCTGATATAGCATAGCTTTCATAAGTTTGTATTCAATGCTTAAGACAGACCTGAATAAGTTTGATTCGTTTTGGATAGCATTGCATTATTTGTGACCATTGTTGATAAATTTTGGAAAAACATTCTAATATTGTTATTGTTAAGTTTAATTAGTCTTGGGTAGCATTGCATTATTTGTTGTTATTGTTATCAATTTTGGAAAAATACGCTAATATTGTCATTGTTGATATTGTCTGCTCAAGATTAGTCCTTCTAATACCAACAGCTACAATCATCTAGGACTAGACAGCTATAGACTCAATACAATCAAAAAGAAAGGAACTATTACAATATTTAAACGAAAGACAAAGTATTTTCCATTTAGAGATTTTCCACTTAGACTGGCGCAACAGTGCAACCTGGTCTTTGTGTCTCCATCACTCCCCGAAGGCTCCAGCTGGCCAGAACAAAGTTGTTGTCCATGAGACTTCTTTCCCAACACAGATTAGAGTAACCTGGAAGTAACAATAGTACACATGTGAAACAAACAAATAAGCAACACCCATAACACAGATTATAACAAAGCTGTTTAGGAGGGCTGAATCACTCAACCCACAATATTCACACTCCTCAACAAAGACTAACAGTGTTAGGGGCTTGGTTAAAATCGTGGTACAATGAGTGAGACAAAAAAAACTACATCAACACTCCAACAATTTATAGATCCCCTCACTCAGCCCTCACCAACAACATCCCCTGTCCAATACCAACAATTATATAAACCTGTAATAACACACAAGAAAAAACAATTACATTAGCACTCAATTTCTGGCTGCCATCACTCAACCCACTTTTGGAGAACTCGCAACTCTCATTTATGGGCTTCATCATTCTATACCTGCAAAACAGAGATACATTAACTAGAACAATCAAAACCATCTCACTGTAGAAGCTCACCACACTCAACCCTCAATAAATGCTCACCTTCACTCAAACCACAGAATGTACCACTCCCCTCAATGTTTAAGGATGATTGTAGGCAACCTCCACTCTTGAAGAAACCAGTTATCAGTCCGAGACTGTTTGATATTTTTAAGGGCAAGAGCCCTATATCTGACCATGCCAATAATGCTCTGCAGAATATTCTGCTAAATATTCTGCTATTTCTCTCCATCCAGATCTGGTACACAGTGCAACAGAAGCCAAGTCTCTTGATGATTGTAGCTAGAGATTTGCCCAAGCAATCTCTAGCCACAACCTCAATAAGACCCAGCCAATTTGTGCTCTGCCAATTAGCATTGCACTTTGTGAGCACAGCAGTCCAAACCTTAGAGGAGAAAGGGCATTGGAAGAATAGGTGATCATGGTCCTCCCCATTAGCACCACACAAGGGATAGACAGGGTTAGTATAATGGAAAAGAAACAAATTATTAGGCCTCAGTAATGGGTGAAGGTTTTATCTAAAACATGGTGTTTGGCATCTCTCATTTGCAGGAGACATTTAAAAGACAAGGTCAAAGGTGCTTCCGCCCCATCATTCTCATTGAAAACGTTATCAAAGAGATGATTCCTTTTTTTTTTTCTTTTTTTCTTTTCTTTCTTTTTTACACAAAAACTTTAGTTGGTTATCAAAGAGACTGCCCTTTAAGAACTTTAGTTGATTATTTTGAAGCATGTAGTTAGGGAGAACAAGAAGTTGCAAAAGCCATTGCAAATTATTAGGCCCAAGCAATCTTAGATTATCATTTTGTTATATGCTTTTTAGTAAAATTTTCATTGCCATACAAAAGAAATTAAGGAGAGAATCTTATAATGGAAAATTCGGACTTGCAAATTCAAATCATAATCTGCAATGCTACTTCTTGATGACAATTTTGATTGATGAAACTCAAGAGGGAGTAACATGCTAAAAAGTTGTGGAGGATGCTTCAAAATTTAGGGGCTTCAAATCATAATCTCAAATGCTCCATTGGTTTTTGTTCACTATTTGATGAGAGACTAATCTATAAAGATGATCCAAAAGAAAGGCTTTTGCAGATTCCATAACGTATAAGAGATTTACAAAAAAACACCATGAGACCCAAAACCAATCATTTATTTTGCGTAATAGATGCAGATTAAATTCTTGATGCAAATGGTAATATTCGTTTGGTTTATCCGTTTCTTTGTACTACCAACTGAATATTTCTATGTTATTTGTATGACTCTTAGTGCATCAAATCTTTAGTTAGTGTATGTATATTACTGAATACAATTGTATCAAATCATCCTCCCATTTTCTAATTTCTTGTTTTGTTTGTTTGTTTTTTTTCCCTAATCGAAGATATTATGAGTTTATTTTTCTTGTCTTTCTTCACAAGGAATTCTGATTGAAGCCCGATGGATAAATCGACTGATCCTCCAAAGCGCCCGATCACTTCATTCATTTTCTTTTGGTATTTCGTTAATATCTATTTGTATGTAGTTATATATTTATTTATTTTATTTTATTTTGCATGCACATTCGACGTTATATTTTTAGATTTACATGCCCTTCAACCATGGGGAAAACCACTGGTTGTGCTTGAACATAAACATGGAAAAACGTGTTGCCTATCTATTCGACTCCAGCAGATGTATTGACACCGATGAGGATCGAAAAAATAAAGCCAGATTATTGGTAATAGAATAACCATTATGACACCAATTGTACCCACTTTTTTGTTTCTTGATCGATGTACCTTACTACCTACCACCAACAGCTACAATCATTGCATAAGCTGCTTCAATATGCGCACGGAGAAGATTATGTTCAAGACGTTAGTTCGTTTGCATTTCAATGGTTGGAAGACATGCCACGCCAACACAATAGGTAATACACTACATTATCGTTCTTAATTTTTAAATAAGCATTAATGTTATAATCTCTAAGTTCGTTGACTCTATTGTTACAACTACACTCATTCCTATAGCTATGATTGTGGTCTTTTCGTCATCAAATATATGCAAGGGAAACCTTTGCCTTCGGGTGTAATCAAGGTACTTACCTTTATACCCAACTGTCCACTTATCAGTATCTTATGTTTTATGAAGTCTAATTTTATAATGTGAGATGTTTTTACGTACTCACTACTTTTGGCATGTAGTTTGACTATTTGCATAGGGCTCTCTTGTTACTTGATCTTGTGATATACAAGCATAATTCAGCTGATATTGTTGCTAATATCGCGCAATATACATCTGGTGACGCTCTATTCTTTTTTATTTTTCATAAGTTCGTACAATCAATGACGTTATCGCATTTCTTAAACTAGTGAACTTTGAGTTTATAACTCAACCTTTGTTATAAAATTATATTCTCAAGTGTGCTATCTTGTGCAGAACTTAAAGCCAGGGGTGAATTGAAATGGAAGTAGAGGCTATACGACTTTCTTGATCCTGAAAGAAGGAAAGATAGTGGATAAGGTTGTGGGAGCGTACAAAGACGAGTTGCTATCATTGCCAAGCACGTCAATGCCGCCTAATTAATACTATTATGTTTTGATTTTTGCTTTTCAAGATGTCTGTGGACCTTTGTCATATGATACATATTGATTTGGCTTTGCTTCATAATGGAAACATATTACTAGTCATGCCTGGGTCTATCAACCTACTTCATTATTTGGATGATATTTTGCAATTATTATGTCGCTGACTTTTTATTGGAGGCAAAAAATTGTGATTGATTGATTGATTAACATTTTTTTTTTATTATTCCAAAAATATTCTATGTAAAGTGGACAAAAGTTGGTGTTGATGCTTGAACCTTCTTGCAATCACTTTCCAGATTGAACCCAGTAAGATGAAGAAACTTGTGTTTAGTCCATCCATTTTTGTCCAAGAACAAGAAAAGGTATAATTTACTTTAATGTGACATTGATGTGTCAAAGACTATGCTATAAAGAAAAATAGTGAGAGTGGTTGATTTTGATCATAATTTCAATTGGATTGATTTCGACCATAAATTTATAATTTTATTTTAATTTGATCCAATTAATTATAATTTTTAATGTGTTTTGATAGAAAATGAATACATAAGCAACATGTGTCATGTTTTTATAATAAAAATAAAAATTTATTCAACTTACTACGTTAACTTTAACTAATTTAGTAACCATTTTTCTTCAAAAATTTTAGTTAGTGTTATCAATTAAATTAAATTGACATAAAATTTAAAACTTAAGATTAAAATTGAACTAATTAAAATATCAATGACCAAAACAACATAATAGACAAAATACAGAAACTATTGAGGTAATTTGGCCAAGTCTTTAGGTGGGAGAGAGTTGTTTGCGTGGGTAAATAAAATTGGTCATTGCACCAAAACACTGTCCAAGTCTCCACCACCACCCCACTGAGAAAAACTCCAAGGCATCACGTGATGACATTGGTCATAATCTTGGCCTAAAAAAGGGCTTCTGTCTGCCCATCCAAAGCACAAAAAAAGACAAAAGAAATAAAGAAAAGAAAGAAGGCCTGTCACCTTTCTCTATCCTTTTCATTGCTGTAAAAGGCCAAGACCCTAGATTGAGAAGGGCGTACCAACTGAACTCTTCAGGGTGAAAAAAATAAAATTCTCAAATCATAGAACATCGATGATAAAATTAAACCAGAGGTTGACAGTAACAAGGCATGTTGCCAATTAGTTCCAATTGACGTTTTGATGGCAAATGCTACTGTGCAAAGAATTGTCAGAGCTAAAGACCCAGATTGTTTGGCCATTTTCAAGAGAATATTTTATGGGAAAAGACGATTGAATAATGGCATTCAATTTTCTATATGCACTTGCTGTTGCGCATTTGCTTCGAAAATGAGTGAAAACACTAAACAAAATGGCTTCATAGCCTTTGCTAGAAATTTATACAAAACAAATATCCATCAAACTACTAACAGATTTAAGTCCATACAGCGAAACAAATATCCATCAACCATCGTTTAAGAGTATTTATACAAAACACTAACAAATTTAAGTCCTCAAAAAATTAAAAAAAAAAAATCTTAGTTTAGCTCCCAATATCACCCGCTCGATCATAGCAACTATTACCCACAGCAACACCTGCAAAAACAAATTATATTGTCGTTAAGGTTTGTTCACTTGAAATTTATGATTCAAATCATAACAAATTGAATTTTGATATATTGGTCATTACACACTCTTTTGTGATTTTGTTTTCGTAAATTATTTATTTTCATAATCAAGTTGTAAACATCATAATTAGTTATGACATCTAAATGTTCTAGCTAAAATCTATCTTGGCATATCAAGAAATTAGAATTAAGTAGCCACACATAAAAGATGCCATAAAAGTAATCACCTAGACTACAGGGACAACTTACATTTTAAGCAAATCTCAAAAAGTATATTTGTAATTTACCCACATATATATCAAATCAGTTACTGAAAATATATATATATATATATATATATATATATATCAAATCAGATACATGACCAAGGTACATCAAAGGATGACACTTCATATGTGTTGCGGTTTTCTATGAATTGGGAATACCACATAGAATTACTCTTTTCAAGGTCCAGGTTCAAAATCTTTATAGTGCAAACAATCTTTAGATCCATACATAACATGATGAATACTCTTTTTCACACAATAACACATCATTATATATATTTTCATTAAATAATTACACATGATTATTGAGTCAAGCTATGTTATATTCTCGATTAATTAAACTATAAACAAGTGTCTACTCAATTCAGTTTATTATGGAGATGGGGTGGTTGCTATGCTGGTGGGCACAGCAGCCACTGCTGTACTGCCAGCAATCAAAGAATGTAACCTATTCAAATCCACAACCCAACACACACACACACACACACACACACAAAAATCAAAAACATTAAAATTAACATTAACATACACTACTAATCAAAAACATTAAAAAAGAAAAGAAAATAAAAGAAAAAAGAAAAAAAGAAAAAAAGAAATAAATAAACCCTAAACAATTACGATAAATATGACAATGTTTATCTATTGCGACCATTCAATTACCTTGAAGTCCTGAGCAATTTCATGGACAAGCCTCTTGAATGGAAGCTTCAAGATCAGGAGCTCAATACTCTTTTGGTTCCTACAAATTTCACTACACATCAATTAATTAAGATAACAAAGAATCTAAAAAACACAAGAATTGTTATAAATATAATAACCATAATTCAAGCTTTAATTCACTAAGTAGAGAAGAATTTACTTGCCTAAAGAGGTGCCTTCCTAGTTGTAGGTACTTATGATCAAGAAACATAAATACTGCTTATAAATCTACTAATTAAAACTAAGAATTAACTACAAAATAGAACTAGAGAAAGAAGACAGCAACATAATCAACAGCAAATGAATCCAACAGAATTCATGCCCATGCTTCTTTAGAATTTTATGACTCTAGTAGGACTTAATCCACAACAGAATTAAGGGATAGACAATCAAAATTGACACTATGCACTATTTCACCTGAAATCTAAATAGTTGTAACTTGCAATAGAAATATGGTGTGGCAGCAAAAATATAACATGGAAAATTAAAAGCATTTAGAGTTTATTCACTACTTAATGTTTGTGATAAATTAAGTTTAGCATCTAAAAATTTGAAAATACAAATTTATCCAAAACTAAAAAATAAAAAATTCAAAATAAAAAAGCTCCTTTCTATATGCATATCTATATCTAAAAGGGAAGGCCAAAATTGAGGTAGATGTCACATTTTTTTTCCCTTCCAAAATATCCTCCTGTAATTGCCCAGATCAAAACGTCCTGTAACTAATGAAATCCAAATTCAGATTGAGATCAAAATTTATAACCTGTAATAGCACACCACACACCACTAGTATAGTATAGTATACATATAAACAAATTGACATAAAAATGAGTAATAAAAATCGAAATTAGAGGGATTTGAAAATACCTAGCAGCATAAGAATGCTGAATCGTGTAGTAGCCGGCATGGTGACCCAAGTCTTCGGCGGAAACGTCGAGGTCAGTGAAATTGGGAAACTTGAAACGCTTCTCGACGATCCTGGGAGCGACAGGCACAGTAGAGACATCATTGGGATCGACGATGTTGATGGACTCCTTTGGGAAGAAATTGAGCTCTCTGATCAACTTCTCACCCTGAAGCGATGGAAGCCTCGCGTTTGATGGTATGCGAAGAGTCACTGAACCCAAAGAACAGAGAAGAAGGAAAGGAGAAACCAATTATACACAAACCGAACCCTTCATCTCTTCTCTCTCTCTCTATCTCTCGGGGGGAACTCGATTGGGGATTTTGGTTGAAGAGATTGGGGATTTTGGGTTTTTTGGGAGCGGGAATGGAAAAAAAATGGGGGGGAACCGAGTGTGAATGCAAAATATATATATATATATATATATTTTTTATTATTTTCACCACAAATCAATATCTAAACAATAAAATGGCTCTTTTTTTTCTTTTCTTTTTTTGTGACAATAAAATTTATTTTTTGTTAAAATATTTTTTATAGTTAATGAATTTTTTATTTTATTTTTCATTTTCTTTTAGTTACTAAGATTGAAAATTTATTTGTTTCATTTTTATTTTAATGAATAAAAAAATTATTACTATTTTGTTTATTTGACAAAAGTAGGGGTAATATTTTAATGAAAAATATTTTCTATTAAAATAAAGTTTTTTTTTTTTGTCAATGAAAAATATTTTTTTACGACCTATTTTTTTTGTTACTAAAAATCAGGAACTAATTTTTTTTTTTTTTGTGGTAGAGGATAGAGAGCGGTAGTAGTGGTGAAGGTGGTGGATAAGAGGGGATAGTGGTGGTGATGGCGAAGGAGATTAGTGGTGAAGTTGTGGTAGTCGTAGAGGAGATAGAGTAGCGGTGGTGGAAGAGAGGTAATAGTAGTAGTGGTGGTGGTAGTGGAGTGGTGACGATTGTGGTAGTAATTATAGCCGTAGAGGTAGAGTGGCAACAGTGGTAGTAGTGGTGGTAGTGGAATGGCATTTGCAGTAATGGTGAATGTGGTAGAGGATATGAGTGGTGAAAAAGAGAGAGTGAGAGATAGGCAGAGAAGAGAGATAAAGAGAGAGACAAAGATAGAACAAAATAAAATTTGTGCCGTCGCAACGGCAAGCTAGACAAAGATAGAATTACTCACCTTTTTTGCGACGGCAAGTTGTGCCGTCGCAAAAGCTCACTTTTTTTGCGATGACAAGTTGTGCCGTCTACCGTCGCAAATGCTTCCATCTTTTAAGTCCACCTTTCTTGTAGTGAGAGCTCAGGAACAACTAGGACAAATCAAGGGAAAGAAAATTGAGTGGAGAAAAAAATGAAGAAAAGTTGCGAAAAAAATTTAGGAGAAAAATTATTTAGTAGAACAAAATAAAATCACGTCATAGATAATTTTTTTCAGCAAATCATTAATCCAAATCAATGGCACAAAAACTCACATTATAAATCAACATTAAATAGAAAGAATGCAAGTACCTAACATCATTGGCACCATCACCAATACTGAGTGTTATTTTCTGTGCACCTTTCTTGACTAGTCTCGTCACCTGCAAATAGCATCAAGTTTTTCCAATTTCACCCTAAATATGTAAAACTCGAGTCGAGACTACTCAACCAGCAAATAGATCCACTTGATAGTTGATAATAAAGCAAAGTTAGGGGCTATTAGGAAAACCCGCAAACATCTAGTTGGATTACAATTCTTTTGACCAGGGTAGAGCTATGTTTGGAAAAGAAGAGAAGGTAAGATGACAGTTCACAAAGCATACTACAAGATAGGCAGAAAACAGGACACATTAAACCATGCAAAGTTGGTTTCTCTAAAAACCAAACAGTGTGTTGCCCTGATCCAAATTTTTTTCTTAACACCCTCTTAAAATTTTCAGAACTTTGTGATCAATACAAGAAGCCTTTCCAGAAAATGTTATCAAACTGAGCTGTAATTGGTTTTAACAGAAAAAATAATAATCATCAATTGCAAAATAAATAACTTGCCACCCAATTAAATTCCCAACCTTGATTTCAATATGCTACTTTGCTAAACAAATATATTGTTTATTGAAGAAGAAGCAAGCATTGTAATAATAAACCAACTGACGAGGTATTTAGCAAATGTTTCTTATCATGCCGTTAAAAGTTTAGACTAGAATTCGTATACCATTAACTGTAAAAATGATTTTTTTTGGTTTTTTATTTTTAAAAAGCCCAAGCATGGCAAATTTTTTGCATTGCACACTGCATTAATAAGTTCAAACTCAAAGTATACTCCAATCATAGTATAAAAGATCATAAAGTCACATACTGCAAACTGTCACAACACTTTAAGAAATAAAACTACATTAAACTATTTTTCAACTACATATTGATAGCAATCACAACACTTTGAATCTTATACAATATACAATATATAGCCATAGATGAGCTGGCTTCAACAGCTACAAAAAAATATATAGAAAATAAATACCAGTTGATGTGCTGAATTATCATATAGCAACAATCATTCTATTTTTGTCAATTAAACTCATATACCTTGCACATGTCAGGATTAGGTTCACTCCACCAAGCACCTCGCATAAGCCTAGCATCATCAAAATTGAAACCCTTATCATGTATTGAATTTGATGATTTCTGAACCTGTGAGAAATGAATGGAGTAAAATTATCCATAAATATATATTAAGTTTTGTCATTTGCTAAGTGATGCTAGGTAAGTATACCTCATCAACTTTTATGCTACTCCTTTGTTCTCCTCCAATTTCAATCTCCGTGAGACTAGTTCCATAGACCTCTCCCCAAATTGAACACTTAAAGAACTCCATCAAATTTCTTGTTAAGGTTCCAGTTTTATCAGAAAAGATATACTCCACCTGGCCAAAGGCACAATTCATCATTAAAGTCAACCTTGGCAATCAGTATGAAAATAAAGTGGAAAGGAAGAAAAATGCAATAATGACCTTAGAAGCTTTTCCGAATAAATAAATCACACTACATTTTCCCAAGAACTATAGCAGAAATAGAAATTTATATGAAGGAGAGAAAAGGAACTATTTGTGATCCACCCTTGAGCAGGTCAACAAGAAACCAGTTTACCTGGCCAAGCTCCTCATTCAGATTGGATGTCCGTGCCAATGCAGGGGTGTTGGTTTCAACATGGTACATATGCAAATCGTTGTTAATATATTGATTGGATTGTATAAATTTGATTGTCTGAAAATAGAAAAAGGAAATGAATACTTAAAAACAAAAAATCAATGATCAGTTTGGGAAAACAAATACTGTAATAGTGTGATCCCTACCTCAATTGAAACATAAAGAGAAATGGGGATAATTGGTGAATACAAGGTAATTAGGGTAAACATATTTAAAAAGCAACCTGTAGAAGAAATAAACAACATCAATAACAAGAAGTTGGATTCACGGGAGTTTTCAGATTAATTTTCAAACCACTAGTTGACGAGTTTCCATATTTTGGAGTTGTTTGTTATTCTTTGATGGAAAAGGTGGGTACTTTGTATCTTTGTCACTCTTTGAACTTATTAGTCTAGTTTCCAACATTTTGGAAGTCATCTTCATGATAAATCACGCAAATTTGTGCAAATATTCATATATCTATCATGTCATCATAAAAAGAATTATATAAAATTTTGAAAAATTACTATGCACTTGATTTTTGATACTACAATTCCCCCTATGATTCTGCCACAGAAAAACATGGACTTTACACTCAAAGTTGTAGGTGGGGAATTATCAGCAATTCTCGAAATTTCTGATGCTATTGAGGTTTCAGAAATTTTATATTTTTATTTATTTATTATTTGTTTCACACTAAAATTGGAGTTAAACAAGCAAGTAAACTTGTGTACAACACTATTGCATATGACATATAAAGAATAAAAACAAAATGTACAAGGACAATAAAAACAATGTAGATTTGATATTGAAATGAAATTTGTGTAGAACCTACTAAAAAAGCATAAAGTGGTTGGCCATTGGCTCAAAAATGGTTTGAGTTTATATATAATACAATACTAAAAATTATATATATATTTTACGAATGTATGTTGGTTGTACCCGTATCCTAATTTTTAGGTCTTTTCTCTATTTTTCATTTCTTAGTTTAGAAGAAAATCTATTTCACTAACACAAACAATTCATGAAGAAAAAATTGTTAAAAGAATGACAAAACTTCACAAGCGAAATCCATTTGCAAAAGCATGAGCTCTGAAATACAAAACCAACCTAGGCAGAGAAAATCAAATAAAAACAAAACAAAACCACAGAACCCAGAATTGCACCCTTAAGACAAAACTGACGTGAGACTCTTATGGTAGATACCCAGATACAGATGTTCCACATAATCCAGTAATCCTATTTGCACTTCTCAGCACTCGGAGCCATGAAAATTAAAAAACTGAAATGAAAAAAGAAAAAAAAATGCAAATTCCAACTATATTACTGGTAGATAATAAAAAATATGAGCCAATGATGATTACATAATCAACCTACACACCAACACACAGATAACACATTAAACCCCATCACAAATCAACAATTAAGTAAATTGGAGTGCCTATCAGACCAATTCAACTTGCATGTTCAATAATCTAAAAAAATGCATGGGTTGTAAGATCAACTTTGCATAAAAAATGCTCTGGTTGGAGCAGAAAAGAGATATGAAAACTAGACTAGGACTTTTGTATAGATGCTGACAATCAATGTCCCCAAATGGTGGATGTAAGCCACCAAGTCCCCCAACTTCTCTGATTTTCTGGCTTTGATTTCATTTCCCAAACCAAGTTGGTGATAAATTCTGAAATTTGAAGATTTAGAAGGAAAAGAAAACTAAATCAAAATGTTATTTTTAAATGGTGAGTTTCACCTTTTTTGTGTCACATCCTAAAAGGATGCTTGTGATTGGAACATTGCATTGAAGAGAAAATTAAGGAGAAAACCAAAAAGAATGAGATTCTACCATGTAAAGGGTGATACAAACGAAGAACGAGAAAAAAAAAAAAAAAAAAGAAGAAGCAGTGCTCAACAGAAAAAGAGGGGAGGAAAGAGAATGATGTCCTTTCTCTCGCAACCTAGTTTATCTACTCAATGAAAACTGGGATTACTATCCCATGTTACAGAAATTAATGTAGCATTGCATATGCCAATATATCTTCACAAAAGAATCTATGCACCCATATATTTCACATAAAAAATACTTAGCCACCCACAGATGAATGTCTTCAAGTTTTTATTTTAATAAAGCAAGATAACAAAGATAAAAGATGAATTATGCAGAGAGCACATTCACCAAAAATTACAGGAGACTCAAGTGCAACTTTAAGCCAAATATAAATTATGATAAAACTATAAATAAATAGGTACTTCAGCAAACAAAATTGTAACTTCCAAATAGGTTTACCTCGTAATTTTCCAATGCAAATAGACTATCAGGTGGGATGGTTCCAGAGTTATATTTTCCAGTCAAAACTCCTGATGCAAGTGGACTCCAAGTGGTAAGACCTAGACCATAGTTAGTGTACAGAGGGAGGTACTCAGATTCAACCTGCAGTATGGCAAAAATATGTCAGAATTATAGCCAAGTAATATGTATAAACAACCAAATCAAAATCCTCAAATTTAGAGGCAAAATATGCAGCTGTATGCATTAATAAGTGAACATAAACATAGTTATCCAAATATAACCAAAATTAGAAAAATGTTCAGGAAGAGAATGATAAGCTAAAAGATCCAAGTGGAGAAACTCAAAAAAATACAAAAATACAAAAAAAAAAAAAAAAAAAAAAAAAAAAGTTA
>NW_021025183.1:1567097-1579058 GCF_004153795.1 Camellia sinensis
TTTAGTGGGACCTCGGCTTAGCCCTGGGCGGTACCCAGTGTGTTTTCTTGAACGGGAGCAGTGGTTAAGCTCCCAGCTTGTTTTGTTTGTCTTTGACTTGGATCTGGCTAGAACGCCGAGATCATTTGCATGTATATATAGAGCTTACCTTGAGATTGTGACTTGCCATGTGATTGTAGGTCCTTGATATTGCTTTGAGTTTGCACCTGAAGAACTAGGTGAGCCTACCTGAGTGTGAGATACCGAGACCGTCTGTTTGTGCCAGAGTCTTGTCGAGAGGAGGTACTCCGAGAGTTTCACCATTCGCGCCTTGCGGTGCATCCGGGAGGTACTAAGATGTATCAGGATTTGGGTCGCCAGTTTTGGTGGCGGGGTATGAAAAGAGATGTGGCTGTTTTCGTATCGAAGTGCCTTACTTGCCAGCAAGTGAAGGCCGCGCATCAGAGGCCAGCGGGTTTGTTGCAACCCTTGCCTATTGCCGAGTGGAAGTGGGAGCATGTCACTATGGACTTTGTTGTAGGTCTTCCGCGGACTCAGCGAGGTAGTGATGCTATTCGGGTGGTTGTAGACCGGTTGACTAAGTCGGCGCACTTCATTTCTATGCGCGTGAGAGATTCGGTAAATCATCTTGCCGACTTATATATTCGGGATATAGTGAGGTTGCACGGGGTCCCAGTGACGATCGTCTCTGATAGAGATCCTCGTTTTACTGCCAAGTTATGGCAGAGTTTGCAGAGTGCCTTAGGCACCAAGTTAACCTTTAGCGCGGCTTATCATCCTCAGACTGACGGGCAGTCCAAGCGCACTATTCAGATCCTTGAGGATATGCTTCGGGGTTGTGTTCTAGACTTTAGTGGGTCGTGGGAGAGGCACTTGCCGTTGGTGGAGTTTGCCTACAATAACAGTTTCCAATCTAGTATCGGTATGGCACCATTTGAGGCCTTGTATGGCCGACCGTGTAGATCTCCTGTTTGTTGGGCTGAGGTGGGTGATGCACCTCTGTTGGGTCCGACCGTGTTGGTCTCCAGTGTGTTGGGCCGAGGTGGGTGATGCACCTTTGTTGGGTCCGGAGTTGGTTAAGGAGACGACGGAGAAAGTTGGGCTTATCCGTAGGAGGCTTGTTACAGCCCAGAGTCGCCAAAAGAGTTATGCCGACCGTAGGAGGAGGCCTTTAGCATTTGAGACAGGTGATCATGTTTTTCTAAAAATATCACCTAGGCAAGGTTTGATGAGGTTTGGGAAGAGTGGGAAGTTGTCCCCTCAGTTTATTGGCCCTTTTGAGATCCTTGAGAGGATTGTTGAGGTTGCCTATCGCTTGGCTTTGCCGCCGTAGTTGTCCGGAGTGCATGACATGTTTCATGTTAGTATGCTTCGGAAGTATAAGCCGGATTCGTCCCATGTGCTAGATTGGACCGATTTGGAGGTCGACGAGGATATCTCGTACGAGGAAAGACCGGTACCGACTTAGAGGTAGATGAGGATGCCTCGTACGAGGAAAGACCGGTTCGGGTCTTGGATAGGCGGGATCAAGTTCTGCGTGGCAAGACCATTCCTTTGGTGAAGGTTTTGTGGAAACATCACAGAGTGGAGGAAGTCACTTGGGAACGTGAGTTGGAAGTCCGCGAGAAATATCCGGATTTGTTCATTGATTTTTAATTATATATTAAGATTGTGAAATTTTAATGAACTTTAAGGACAATGTATATGTCTTAAGTTGTAAAACATTGCGAATGTTTTGGTGCATGGAAGTCTGTTTTAACATTGCGTATGTTGAGTATACTGTGGAAATGCAAGCATAATATTAATGTTGCATGTGTTAAGAAATTGTGAAAAACAGGTTGAAATTGGTAGATTTCAAAGGAATGCATGTTGATAATGCAAGTTGTTTTGAATAACGTGTTATGCCTCTTGAAAAGAGATGGGTTTGACCGGTAATGGGTCGGGTTATTTAATATTATGTTGTAATATTGTTGAAAATGAAAGAAATCTTATTTTTGAAAAACTTGTATTTAATTTTGGGGACGAAATTCTTTAAGGGGGGGAGGTTATAGCGATCCCGGTTGTCCCTTTACTGTTCTGTCGTATTCCGGACTCGGTTCCGTGAAGTTGGTGGTTGCGTACCTTGTCGTTATCCTTTGATTCCACCAGTGTGAGTTTTAGGATGTTTTGGGCAGGTGGATTGCAGGTTGGTTGAACCTTAGTCTTAAATCTAGTTGTCCAGGTTTTTGGTGTTACGCTCGAGCGGGTCATTCTGCGTTCAAGCAGAGTTTGGTTTTTGGTTGTCCGCTCGAACGGGTCTTTCTGCGCTCGAGCGAGGTTTACACACTTCCAGTATTTCGTGGCCCTGCAAAACTTCTGCAGGTGTGTTTTCTACGCTCGAGCGGGTTTCTTGCGCTCGAGCGGGTCACGCTCGAGCGGGATTGTTGGAGCTCGAGCGGGTAGTTCTTTTCCTGAAAAGTTTTGGGAGATGAAAATCTGCGCTCGAGCGGACTGGTTTTTCACGCTCGAGCGGATGCATTTTGCTTTTGTTTCGTAGCGCTCGAGCGGGACCAGATGTTTGTGCTTTGCGCTCGAGCGCTCTATTCTACGCTCGAGCGGGTTGTGCGTATATGAGTTATCCGCTGGGTGATTTTAAATCACTTTTTACTTTTCTTTCTCTCTCCTACTTTTTCTAAAACCCATTTTTGAGAGCCCCTCTCTCTAGAAACTCCCTTCTCTCTAGGGTTTGATCGAGTTAGAGTGTCCTCCTTCCCTTCGGCCTTTGTAAAAGATGTGTTGATCGTCGAGGGCGTTGTTTTGATCCGAAAATCTTAGTCTTTGGAGCACTTTGGTTTTGGTCTCTTCTCCGTCCGAGCTCTAACTTCGAGGTAGGTATATCCTACTCATCTTTATGAGCTTTGTCTTTAAATTTTAGCATTTTGATATGTTGGGGGTTGTTGAGAAATTTTGAGAGAGTTTGGGCCTTTGTGTAATTTTACAAAAGTTAGGGTTTTTATTTATATAAAACCTAAATGCATGTTTGGCATGAAAGAATGAAATTAATGTTGAAACATTGATGAAAAAGGAACCATAGGGGGTTGAAATGTTAATTATGGAAAATGCCCTAATTACATTGATTGATTAATTTGTATAATTAATTGTTGGAAATGAGGAATTGAATTGAGAATGTGTAAATTGGAAAGGGAAGGGATTAAAGGGTGTAGTTGGATCATTTATCGCTCACCTAATTGAAATGCTGATTTAATATCCATTTTTGTGCATTTATTTTCTGTTTAGAAATAACTACTTTGGGCTATCGGTGGAGGATAGTCTTGATTGTTGTAGACAATGCATGATGATTAGGCAAACTAAAACTAATCGATTGAATGCGTCATAGAGTATGACGGTGGATAGAATACATTAATTTTATGTATTGATTGATTACCTAGTGAAGTGTTTGCACAATTTCTTCTCTTTTTCCTTTCCTCTACCACCAAAGTTCTCTTCCTCTCTTTTTCTCTCCCTCAACCAAAATGTGTAGTTTGGGTTGTATATGAACAATGAGGATGGATGGTATATTTATAGAGGATTTGGTGTGAAAAAAATGCCATTGGTTCCAATTCAATTGAATAGTGCATTGATTTAGTTTGAACGTAATGGAAAGAGGGATAATTCGGACATTAATTATGTATTTAATTATAATCTAGTTATGTCTAGGATTAATTAATTGCCTTCTAGTTACAAGTACATATATACATATATATATATATATATATATATACAAAAATATACCAGCTATTTTCATCTTTAGTGAATTTTTTAAAAATATTTCACAAATATTTACATTTAAGGTGCATCTAAAAATTTAAATTTTCTTACCAAAGATGGATCTAGGTGTGCGGGTTGGGGTGGACGCACCCCAAATTTTTTTTAAAATTAGAATAAATTATCAATAGGTCCTGATAGTTGGAATTAATTCTCATCAAGTCCTATTGAAAATAAATCCTAATAAAATCGTAATTAAAAAATAATTTTTTTGTGATTTTTTGCATGCCGGTAAAATTTGATAATTAATGACTTTTTTATGGTTTTTATAAATTGTCGCTAAAACTTATAATTAGTGATATTTTTCTATAACGAAATTTTCAAACTGTCGCTAAAAGTTGAAAATTAGTGACTTTTTTATGACAATTTTCAAACTATTGTTGAAAATTAACAATTAGTGACCTTTTTTTTTAATAATGTTTGATAATTAAAAAAAAAGGCCATTAATTCTCACAGGACCTAATGGACAATAAGTTCACCTATTAGGAAATACATGTAAATCACCCTAAAAATTATATATATTTTATTAGTAATTAGTAAGATAATTATAAATTGGAGTACTTCACATTGACAAAATTTCAATAGTTTGCACCCTCCAAATTATTTACATTACAAAATTTTTAAAATAGATTTTAAATTGAGTTTTATCAAATATTGATCTATTTTATTTGTTATCTGTATTATTTGTTATATTTCTATATTGTATAAAGTTACTTGTATTCTTTTATTTGTTTCAATTTGTTACTATTCTTGTTTTCTGTTCATATGTCATTTACGTTTTTTTTCTTCCTGTATAAATCACACTTTAATTTGCTTATGCATCTTATTTTGCATTCATTTTTTTTTTTTGTTCATTCTCTAGAAAATAAGAATATTGTCTGAAAATAAAAATATTATCTATTTCAACATGACATTCTTAAAATAAGTTAATAAAATTTAATATTTTGTAGTAAATTACTTGATCATATTTATTGAGAAAAATATTAATTAAAGTTTTGATGTGGAGTTTAACGTAGATATTTTTATATGTATTATAAAGAGTGGCAATTACAACATTTTCAAATAATTAACTTTACTAGATGGAGACATAGTAATAATTAATATTTTGTTAAATTAATGCGGACAAGAAATATTTCTAACTATATTTTTATTCTCAATTATGTTAATAAAGAATGTCCAATTAAGAGTAATATTATTTATTTATTGTGCTGGTATAAATCAAAATTTAAAGTTTTATAATAATTTTTTCGATAAAAAGTTGCATGTGTTTCCCCCTTCCAAAACTCAAATCCTACATCTGTCCCTGCCACTCACTCTGTTTTGAAATCAGCTAAGATCTTTAGAAATGGTTTTGTCATTTGGTCATGGATGGAAATTTTACTATTAGAACATAGCTTATTCTATAGATTGTGTTTTTAGTTGAATGACACAATCATTTGTTTCTCTTCTTTCTCTTTTAATTGTAAATGATTAGTATTTTTAGTTTTTAGTTTTTATTTTTTGGTCTCAATAACCAAATGAAAAAGAGCAATCATATCTTATTTCATTCATTTAAACATTTTGGTTGTAAAAATTATTGGTCATATATGCAGACTACAAGAGGAGAGACAGAGATAGAGTGATATCCATAACCATTCCTACAAATGTTATAACTACAACTGACAAAAGTTTTATTTTCAGGTTGCATTACCTAGCTTGGAGGAGCTAGAACTTATGTATCTTGACAATTTGGAAGGGTTTGGACACATTCCAATCTCAGTGGGTTCCTTTTCTAAACTTAGAGAAGTACATGTGACACTCTGGCAAATTGCTCTGTGTTTTTCCATCACAATTCCTTACGAGGCTATGAAATCTTGAATATCTGACTGTAGAAAATTGCAGTTTACTAGAGAAGGTGTTTGAATTGGAAATGGTGGACGGTAAGGAACAAGAATCAGAGATGCTCTCACTCTTGAAATCTCTAAAATTAAAACATCTACCCTAACTGGATTATATTTCAAAGAGAGATCCCATTGGATTTATGTACATTTCACAATTAAGTATTCTACATGTTTATGACTGTAATAACTTGAGATATCTATTCCCAGATTCCATGATGAAGTGTATGTTACAACTCCAAGAATTGGACATAAGGAGATGTAAAATGATCTCAAGGATTGTTGCAAATGAGAATGGGCAGTGCAAAAGCTCGGTGGATAAAATTGAGTTCACTCAATTGAAAATTTTGTGACTTTATGATCTACCAAACCTTGTGAGTTTCTTCTCGAAAGTGATTGCTACTTCAGCTACATCACATCAACAGAACACCTCCAAAATGTCATGCCAACTCTATTCAATGAGAAGGTAAAATGAAGAAGTAGAATGCTGATGAAACCAAGCAACTTACCTTTTACAATGATTTGTATGATTTTTATTTTTATTTTATTTTTGTTTTGGTTCAAGTAACAAAATGAAATGGGCTACCATATCTTATTCCAATAATTTGAAATTCAAGGTTAAAAAAGTTCTAAGTAACACATACAAAGTACTCAGAGGTATATATCTCATAACCATTCCTACTATCATTATACTACAACTAATAGAGTCAGTTCTTTTTAGGTTGTATTCCCCACTTTGGAGGTACTAGAACTTGAGCTTCTTGACAATCTGGAAGGGATGGAACACTGTCCACCTTCATCGATGTCCTTGTCCATACTTAGATATGTACATGTACGACACTGTGGCAAATTAATAAAAGCTTTTCAAGCACAATTGCTTTTGAGGCAGCAAAATCTTCAAGAACTATCTATCGAGGATTGTAGTTTGCTAGAGAAAGTGTTTGAATTGGAAGTGGCTGACAGTACAGAACACGACTCAAAGATATTCTTGTTATTGAAATCTCTCAAATTAAAAATTCCACCCCAATTGAACCATATTTCAGAGAGAGATTCCATTGGATTCATGTACATTCCACAATTAAGTATTCTAGATATTGATGGTTGTGACAACTTAAGATTTCTATTCACACAGTCCATGACGCAGTGTATTCTACAACTCCAAAAATTGGAAATAAGCGGATGTAAAATGATGTTAGCAATTGTTAGGGAGGAGGATAGAGAGAGAGTTGTGTTGGAGTTGTGACAACTTAAGATTTCTATTCACACAATTCATGTTGTGTGAGTTGGGTTGGATATCTTCTTTGTATCTCTCTTGGCTTATTTATAGACTCGACCACATGAGTGAGTGAGAGAGAGAGAGAGAGAGAGAGAGTCTAAACTTAGGATTTCCTTAGTAGGCTATGATTTTTTCAATAGGCCATGATTCCTCAACATCATCCATGTCTCATGTTTGACCACTTTCCTAATTCCTCCATATTCTTCACAAATCTAGCAACCAAATTAATAATAACAATAATAACAAAATTGATAAAGATAATAAAATATGGCCATAATCACTTAAAAAGATAATTTATGGTATAAATCGATGGCCACAATAAGATTAGATTTGACCACAATCGATAGAAAAATAAATTATGGTGTCAACAATGTCCTTTCATTTAAGATAAAAGTAAATTTTAATGATATAAAAGAAAAAATCTGGGCTAATCCAAAATATTGGCTAGTACTAATTAACCATGTAAAGACGAGGACCACTATCAATTGTGTTGGGCTTCTGCTCCATGTAAGGAGCAGTGTACATGGAAGCCATTGGAAGTCAAAGAAAGCTGGAAAATGAAGAAAAGAATGCAATTGCAGATTTGAGTTGGAGATCTTCAGTCGAGCTATCCTATTATAGGGTAATTGTGTTGGTGGTTACCATGAATGTGGTCGGTGGCTCGTCAATGGCTAGTCGGTAGGCAAGCTTGACTTTATGCTTTCCAATTTGTGTATAAATAGAGGTAGATAGAGCAGACAAGTGAGCAGGGAAACCAAAAGAGCAAAATGAGAGACTAAGATAGATTGGTTTTCTGTGTGAAAGAGGGTGCTCCCTCAGTGTGAGAGGGTGAGTTAAGTGTAAGTTAAGTAAGGATAAGTGTTCCCTTCTCCTCCATTATAATATTTGTATTTTGTCCATCTATAGTGAAATTTGGTTACTCTCCCATAGAGATAGGCATTGAGCCGAACCAAGTTAAATTTGTTTGTCTTCTTTATGTGTGTAGGTTGTTTGGTGCATGAATGTATACTCTAGACGTATGCAAGGTTTTAGGTCAAGGGTTCAAAACAGCCAAGTTGCGTTCTAGAAAATATTTTTTTGTAAAGGATGACACGGTGTTGACATAGCAGATGACGTAAGCATATCCAATCCAGGAGGGACCCAACGCAGATTCGACCCAGATAACATCAGTTGGATCCAGTCCAGAAGGGACCCGACCCAGATCTGGCCTAAGAAGGGTCCATGGGTGATGACGTTAGCATGACGCAAAGATGATGTCATCGCTGACACAGTAGGCTAACGCAATGCTAACGCAGAGATGATGTCAGCAGAAGGAATATTCCAAGAGAAAATCAAATATTCCCTGGTGGTTCTAGAAATTACAGGAGGGCCCACTTTTCTAGAAATTACAATTTAACCCCAGGTGTTGGGGAGTATTTTCAGTGAGCCCCCTAGAAGTGCAGCAATGGTTAGTCCTAGCTAAATGGATCGTTCCAGACATAACCACAGTGTTAGAATGGTGAAATTCTGAACAGTTTTAAAGATTTCCAAAAGTATGAGTTTGTCATCTTCAATAACTAAAAGGAGGTTGTCAGATGTTATGAAATGCTACGCATGCACTGAAGAGATCAAAATGGCAAGATTCTAATCGGATTGGACAAATAGATGCAAATATGGAGATAGATCATTGGAGACCGAAGGAGATCATGCTTGATCAAGTGGTGGATAAAGGGAGATCATGATTGATCAAGGACAATCAGAAGATTGTACATGATTATCTCAAGATCAACAATGTCTAGAAAAGTTTTGTCAAAAAGGCACCTATAATGTCTAAGGAGACTGGTTCTTAAGTAGGACTAATTGAGACCCAATCAGTCTTTCTTGGAAACTTTCCTGGTTATTGAGTCCAGGTTATCAGGAGATCTGGTTCAATTAGGATAAGATCACTTCATCGGTAGACAGATGATTAGTAACCAATACAGGCTTAAGGAAATGTTGTGGCAGTTAGAGCTACTATCAAACAATAATATGAGTAGTACTAGTGGTATGTGAACATGGAAGAGCAACAGCTGCAGAAGTGCACACATAAGGCACAGAAGGACATAGTTACAAGCATAGATGGGTACGTAGGAGTATCGTACAACGTGTAGACGAACAACAGTGCAAGAGTACGCAATAAAGTCGTACATAGGTGTAGTGTGTAGGATTTTGGCCTAGAAGCAAGAACCAGTTCAGAAAAGAAAGCTCCAGACAGAGAAATTAAGATGGATAAGACACGGCAGTGCGTACCCAGTGAGAGGCAAATCTCTTGATTTGTCTTGAATTTGGTTTGTGGCAATGAAGTCACGGCAGACATCTAGAGAGTTTGGGTGGAGTCACCTCAATAGGGAAACCATATGTATTTTATTGGGTGATGCAAGTACCTGGTGATAGAGGTGGAAGCCATGCAAGAATATGCATGGCGGTTAAAGACATTTCAAGCAGGAGGTGTAGTGTCACTCCAAATGCTTGATGGAATGGAGGTGTGTTTGTACAATGGCATTGTATCACCTATATAGGTAATGGGGGTGATAAATTTTGTTCACCAATTGGAAGCCAATTAGAAGACCCTTCAGATTTAGAAGTTCTTATTTCATTTGGAGACTCTCGGGTCAGTTGTAGAACTTCACAGTTCATCGGGATCTCTCTAGGAGATAGAGAGAATGGGTATTGGCACAGTGTACTACGAAGATTTGGCATGTATGTTAAGTCCAAATAGTAGTACTATATTGGCATTAGCCTCTGTAGAGGCATTAGAGATCCTTCATGGGTCATTGTTGAAATACCTGCATATGGGGAAGCCTTGGTGTCCGCATTTGTCAATTTGTAAGAGAAGTTGTGGCAATCTACTTCAGATCTTGGTGGAGCTTTGGTGTTCTTTTTTGCAATGTCTATTGGAGACATTGTTTTGGCGGTCTTTCACAAATTATTGGCGACTTCTTTATTGTCGTGTTTTGTTGAGATTCACTATCACATTTAGGATCTATGATTGTGTTTGATTAGATCCATTGGTGCTTCTAGTTCATGAGACTTGATCATTTCTTCCTCTTGTGATTTTCATTTTTGCAATCTGTTCCATATTCAAAGACATCAACTATTAGCGGTCTGAGTGACGATTCAGACTCTGTGTGTTTGCTTCTATGGAAACCGTGTGATCGTTGTTGTTCGTTGAAGATTGAAGGTGATTTTGAATCTTATGTTTTGGGATCCATCCATCAATCTGCCGTTGGATTTGGAGGTGATAGATCATATGTTGACTCGGTGGAGTCAATGGGGACTGCTAGAATTGTGTACCTATAGTGCATGCACCTTTGAGCAGTTTTGGCAGCTGTAAAGATGGTGTATCATCTTGCGTCTGCCGGTTGGAACTGTAGTTAGAGGAATCTAGAGTTTGCTCGACACTTTAGAATTTTTAGCTCTTGGCTTGTTCGTCTGAAGTTTGTTCTGATACTTCTGAACTGGTTAGAGTCTAACTGCATCCACAATCCAGTTTTTATTTGGTGGAGAACTTGCTTCGGTTCTCAGAGTATTTGTTGGCTCTCGTGATTAGTTCGAGCTTGAAGAGAGTAGTTTTGTGTTAGATGGTAGATCGAACTGGAAGTTTATGGTACTGCTTTTGAAGTTACTTTGACAGAGAATGTGAACCATCTCTTGTTTAGTCTCCTCAACATTGGTTCAAGCGGATTTGCTCACCATGTTTTTGTTTTCGTTTTTGTTTTTGTTTTTGTTTTTTTTTTTTTTTTGGAGTTTGAGTTTTCAAGTACAACTTGTTTGGAACTTGTGGAAATCAAAATTTGGCACCATGGTATAGCTTAAGTTGTAGAAAATCGAAAGAGCTAGCTCAATTGGTTCCGTATGTTTTGTGGATTGGCTCAATATTTTTTTGAGCAATGGAATCTGGTATATTCTTTGGAAGAGCGCTCATGTTTTGTACAGCAGATGGCATTCAATTTTGACTGAATGGTTGGTTTTGGTTTCATGGCGACAAACACACCTCTTGATTAGACAGAGTAGTTGCGGATCTCTCAGGCAAGCTCAAGCATAAGAGGAAAGATGAAGCCACGATGAGCACTCAAGGAATATGGGTGCGGTTACTATGCTAGGTATTGCATAGTTGGTGACTTGTACAGACCTGTTGAAACTGCTTTGGTAGAAGGAGCTACTGTCAACCGTTAGTCTGGTAGCACAAGTGAGAGATGCACAGGTGAAGTGCATTACTGAACTGGAGATCAGGGATTGCAAAGGGCATATAGAACAAACGTGTGGAAATGCTGGGGGGTTGTTCAGAAGTGCAAAAGGCAAATGCTGATAGTTCAGATGGAAGCTCCGAGCAAAAAAAAAAAAAGGAAACGTTGACCAAGAAAATGAAGAGTTTTCTGTTGCTCCAATTTTGACCATACAAAGTGGTGTATGACAAGTTAGTGACATTTCAGAGAAGAGCTATAGTGTCACAGAGCACTCAAGGGAATGTAGGGCATCCCAGGCAATAGGTGCAGGCCTAGGCATCCAATTAGGGGGTGCCAGATATTTTGATCACGCATGTTCAAGCATGGTAGGTAAAGACACTCGTGACATGGAAGCATGGAAGAGATGTGTGAGATAGAGCAAGGGCGCTCTTCAAGAAAGAATCAAAGAATGGTGTGAGTTGAGTTGAGGATGTAGGATTCCCTCCTCCTCCTGTATCTCTGGTGTATTATCTCTAGCTTTCAAGGGATGCAGCGTCTCAGTGAGGAGATGCAAACTGTGTTGAATTTGGACGTGACAAGATTAGCAGCAATGTGTACAGTGGATCACCTCACATGGGTTGAGGGGGTGGTTTGTTAGTTATCACCCCATGTGAAGGGTGATTCTCCATGTGCTGCAAGAGTTGGCAATGTGCAAAGCCAACACACATGAGCTGGCCATGTTAGGAAGCCATGTGAAGAAGGAGTTGGCACAAGCTGGCCATGTGCTGGCCAGCCCCTCCATCCACCATTCTGAAGTGTA
>NW_021025183.1:1589298-1606476 GCF_004153795.1 Camellia sinensis
TTTTTGACCATTCGACCTAGTGCATATCGGAATCCATAGTGACCATTCCAAACTAGAGTATACGAAGAGGCGGGAAGCTGAAATGATAACCGAGAAACATGTGTATAGACATTTGCGTTGGAATACGGTCAGCCGCCGAATTTCCGCTCTAACTCTTCGAGTTCGAAGCCAAACACTCCAGCCAACTGTCGTTAGTGGAGTGCTTGGGGGGCAATTGTGGAGGCCGAGAATTGGGAGTCGTAGAGATTTCAGATAGTCGAATCTGGAAGAGTTGAGATTCGAAGCACTCGGCAGTTGGCTCGAAAACTCAAATCCAACCCTACTCGGCCAAATAACCGATTAAGCAAGGGGCCGAGTGAAGATCGCTCTGTTATAAAATGTCAAATTTTATCATTAACCTGGCCTGTGGGACATGATGCTTGTTCCAAACTATTCGCCATGTACATCTCTTTTTCTGTAATACAAAGATTCCCATTCACCTACTACAGAATCTAGTTCAAAGATGTTCCGATTAAAGCCTCCGAATTTGGAGCCCCATCGGCGAATGACATCTTTGGGCGGTTAAAGCCTCTAGATTCGGAGTGCCCTTCGTGGATATCACGATTGGCCGATTAAAGCCTCCGGATTCGGAGCGCCCTTCGTGGATATCACAATTGGTCAAATAAAGTCTCCAGATTCGGAGCCTTATCGGGCGAATGACGTCTTTGGGCCGATTAAGCCTCCGGATTCGGAGCGCCCTTCATGGATGTCACGACTGGCCAATTAAGGTCTCCGGATTTGGAGCCTAATCTACGAATGACGTCTTTGGGCCGATCAAGCCTCCGGATTCGGAGCACCCTTCGTGGATATCACGACTAGCCAATTAAAGTCTCTGGGTTCAGAGTAGATATCATGACTGGCCAATTAAAGTCTTCGGATTCGGAGCCCCATCGGCGAATGACGTCTTTGGGCCGTTAAAGCCTCCGGATTCGGAGCGCCCTTCGTGGATATCACGATTGGCCAAATAAAGTCTCTGGATTCGGAGCCCCATCGGCGAATGACGTCTTTGGGCCGATTAAGCCTTCGGATTCGGAGCGCCCTTTGTGGATATCACGATTGGCTAAATAAAGTCTTTGGATTCGAAGCCCCATCAGCGAATGACATCTTTGGGCTGATTAAAGCCTCTGGATTCGGAGCGCCCTTCGTGGATATCACGATTGGCCAAATAAAATCTCCGGATTCGAAGCCCCATCGGCGAATGACGTCTTTGGGCTGATTAAGCCTCCAGATTCGGAGCGCCCTTCGTGGATATCATGATTGGCCAAATAAAGTCCTTTGATTCGGAGCCCCACTGGTGAATGACGTCTTTGGGCCGATTAAGCCTTCGGGCCGTGCGTAACACAATGATGTCGATTAAATCAGGCTGATCAATGTCCATTTACTCATCTGAAATACGTTTATTCAAACATGTATATGATAAAACACATGCAAGCGCGTGTGTACCGAACAAAAATTATAACAAAACATTGAAAATATATTTTTTTTATTATTATTCAACCAACCAATAATCACATAATTCTAGACACGATCCGCGTTTGAACATTACAACGAATATTTTCATTCGGCGTCGCCCTCATCATCGCTCTTTTCAACTTCAAAGGCGGAAAAGGGCAAATGATCACGATGATCCAGGCCACATAAGTTGAAATCGACACCCTTCGCTCGGAGAGCCTTCGCGGCCTGAAGAGCCGCGATCCAACCATGCTTAAAACCCCGATTTTCGTATTGGCAGACCTCCTCAGCAAGTGTCTCTTTCGTTTTGTCGGCCCCAACCTTCCGACCAGCATGGAAGCCCTACTCGTAACCCTTGGCCCTCGCATTTGATACGGCAAACATGCTTGCCGTATCTCGGTCGGCGATGGCATGACTCAATAGCCGTTGGGTCACCCTCTCGTCCACAATCGGGTTAGATTGACCCGCCGCATGCGGATTGGTGACTTTAACCTTCTTAAGCTCCTTAAGCTCGCTCTCGGCTTTCTCCGCACTAGCCTCCAAACTACGGACCCGTTCGTCTATTTTCTCTATCTCCCGCCACGCGGCGGGCAGACGTATGCCGATTTCGTAGGCGGTGTACAGCCCCTTCACCGCCCCATGAATCCCTTCTCGAAACACTTCGAAATCTCGTCGTCCAACCATCGATTGTTGGACTTCCAGTGGAAAGATCTATTGAGCGAACTCGACCGATACACCCGGATCATTGACGATGGAATTTGCCTCAGTCATCGGTTTATTTCCCACGAACACCGCAAAACTCAATGGTCGTGGCGTTGCATTTGACTCATTCCTCGGTCGTGGTCGTGGGGAGCTTCCCCGTTGATACTTCTCTCTTCGGGGTGATCTGCTTCGACGGCTTGAAGGTTGACGTTTTTTTCTTTCCTTGGACGTCCTTTCTCCCGTATGCGCAGGCTCGCTGCTGCGATTCATCACAGTATCTAGCTCAGCCAACGTTCGTCCCTCTCCTCTACTGTTGAAGAACAGTCTGTTTGACATTCGCCCTCGCCCCAAGCTAGTTCAAATCGAGTCTGAATAAGAATAAGAGGACCCATTGGTGCGAACTCACCCCATTTATTCGTAGGTATGCAGCAAACTCGAAGCAATTTCATTAACGCTTTTGGCAGTCTCTAAACGACGGACGCCGATTGATATGTGCCACAGCCACTTCATGTACTAATTTTTGGCTTGTTATAACAACCTAATTATCTAAACGGCAATTATGGGAGAATGCCTTGAAGTCCATGCACTGGCTGGGGCAAGGGCAGATTTATTAATCTAACTGGCCGAGCATCTTGGCCCCACGCTGATTGATATGTGCCACAGCCACTTCATGCACTAATTTTTGGCTTGTTATAACGACCTAATTATCTAAACGGCAATTATGGGAGAATGCCTTGAAGTCCATGCACTGGCTAGGGCAAGGGAAGATTTATTAATCTAACCGGCCGAGCATCTTAGCTCCACGCCAATTGACATGTGCCACAGCCACTTCATGTACTGATTTTTGGCTTTTTAAACGGCCTAACTATCTAAACGACCTAATCATCTACTTGGCAAGTATACAACATGTTTTATCCGAAACAGCAACCAAACAATTTCGTTCATTAGTAACATCAAAGTACAAAATGAATTTTCATTAAGTAAATTGGGCACAAATTGTAACCATTTTATATATGAAAATTACTAAACAAAAAGCTGTAAAAAGCTAAAAATTACATGCAAATCCTAAAAAAAAAAATAAGAGCCGCCCAAATTAGCCCTCAGAGTCAGACTCCAGCGGCTCAACATCCACTTGCTCGTATGGAATTGGCGTAGGCAATGTCACATCAGCAGCAGCAAGGGCTTTGAGCCAGCCGTGTTTAAATTCCCGATTCTCAAATTTGGGGACTTTGTCTACATATTCATCAAAAGCAGATTTTTTTCCAGCATCGAATGCGCTGGAAGCCTTCAGGTTGGCTATTTCCTTCGCCGCTTTCATCTCTTCCAACCCAGCCTTTACTTTAGAGATCCTAGGCCAATTTAAGCGCGTCATCGCTCGCATCCGCCCTCTTCTCGGCGATTGATCTCAATTCTTCAGCATTGCGGGCTCTCTCCATCTCAGCCTCGGCATGGGCGCCCTTCGTCTGTGCCCTACTCCTTTGGCCCTTAACCTCCGCTTGTAAACGACCAATTAGCTCGACGGCATCGTGATAGCGACGGCCCATGTCGGCTATCCTTCCAACGGCTTGCAAAATAGGAGGTTAAGAACAAAATAATATTTGCGTAAAGAGAAAAGACAAAATCCAGATATATACCAAAAGAGCCGATTGCGTAGCCAACCCAATTGCAACCAGATCAGGCTCTGCCCGAAAAGCCGCCTTGTCAGCAAGTAGTGAAACGGACGTCGCTAAGCTGAGTGCAACCGCTGGATCTTTGATTACTGAAGCGTCGGAGGAGATCAGTGTATTCTTTATCTTGGACTGAATAACAAAAGGTACAATCACATCTGACTCCTCCAAATGAGGTTGTTTGTCGGCCTGGTCTTCTTCTGACTTGGCCTCGGCTTCGGCATCGGCAGGGCGCTTCTCCACCCTTTGGTTAGCTTCTACACTTGCCTGCACAAAAGGTTCCGCCTCGGTACTTCCGTTCTTTGCCGTCCCCTCAATAACAGGCAAGGAGGACTGGGACTGAGATTCGGCAGCCCGAATCTCCTCCGCCCTTCGCCGTGTGGCCATCCTTTCTACGTTTACCTTTTTGGCAAGTTTAGTGAGGCTCAACCCAGCCATATCTTCTGGGAACGTGCTGGGAAGGACCTCCAGACCGTGAAAAATAGCGTTAAGCGGACGGTCCTCTCGACCCGAAGTGGATGGAGGATCAGCTGAATTGAGGCCAGCTTCTTCAACCGCTAATTTCAAAGCCTCGTCAACCTCAGTTTCGAATTCGTCTAACTCAGCGACCTTAGCTACTTCCGGTCGCTCCGAATCTGATCCCTCGCAACCAATTTGCCTCAAAATTTTTAAATCAGTCAAGATAAGAGCGATAAGAAACTCCTCACCTTTCGAAATTGGGATGTTTTCCGTCGCCGAAAAGGTTGTATAAATCGGCTCGTAGCAGAGTAGAACGTGGGCCGCCCTCCCCTGCTTATGAAGACTCGGTCGGCCGAAATACTTGAGCGTAGTTTTGATGTCTGAAAGGACGACGTCGTCGGTCGAGGTCAAGACTTTCTTCAAATCGTTTCCTGCAAAAGCAAAACCATGAGGTCCCGAAAATAAAGTTTTATAAATATAACAAGTGAATAAATAAAAGAAGATACTCGGCCACCTGGTTCGCCCCTCCGTCTAGGAATACGATCAAGGCGATCCTCGCCTTCGTCAAATTCCCAGTTTCCTTGGACGACAACCATAACATCATCGACTCGCTTCTCAGAGCTGGAAAGCATAGTCACTAGTTAATCGTCGGTGTCTTTGGCCCTAAGGAAATAACGCCCGTGCCGACCAGAAGACTTGGCCAAGGCGTAGCAATGCCAAATAGTGGGAATGCCAAGGTTAAGCCCAAGGTGGCGGTTTAGTGCGATAATCCCCATCACGATCCTAAAGAAGTTGACGTTGGGTTGGGAAGGGATTAACCCCCAATGGCAAAGCACGACCCTAAGGAGTGGGTGAAGGGGGAAATGGACCCCACCCTCTGCGATTGATAGAAAAGGGAAGACGATCGTGGATTCATCAACCCTCTCCATATCGAGGGTGCTGTCTGCCACAAATGACAGACGAACGTCATCAGGAATGGAAAAATGGCGTCGGAAGCCAGAAATTCGATCCGGCGAGAGGAGATCTTTTAAATGTTTCGCCATTCCCCTCAGCCAATAGGATTATGCTATGCCAAAAAAACAAAGCAGAGAAGGAGAAAACTTACAAGAGGCGAAGGAGATAGAGAATAGAAGGAAGTTACAGAGCTAGTACGGAAGGCAGTCCAACGACAGGCATCTAAAAGTGTGTATGCATTTGAAAAGACGTCGAAATTTTAAATCACAATAAATAGAAGCGTACGAAGAGACGAGAAGTTGAAATGATAACCGAGAAGCGTGTGTACAGACATTTGCGTTGGAATATGGTCAGCCGCCGAATTCCGGCTCTAACTCTTCGAGTTCGAAGCCAAACACTCCAGCCAACTGTCGTTAGTGGAGTGCTTGGGGGGCAATTGTGGAGGCCGAGAATTGGGAGTCGTAGAGATTTCAGATAGTCAAATCTGGAAGAGTTGAGATTCGAAGCACTCGGCAGTTGGCTCGAAAACTCAAATCCAACCCTACTCGGCCAAATAACCGATTAAGCAAGGGGCCGAGTGAAGATCGCTCTGTTATAAAATGTGCCGAATATGAAGTGGAAAATAGATCTAATCCCAAGGCCCAAAGAAGAAAAGATATAAATAGAAGAAACATCAGCGAGAAGAGGGAGGTGAGAATTGTTGTGCTTAACTTAGAATACGAGCATTCTTGAGTGTGGATACTGACTTGTCCGTCGGAGTGCTAATTCCGGCACCCCCGACCGGAGTGTTTATTCCTTTTCAGGTGACTAGAAGAGGATCACGAGCGTTCCCCAGGATCAGAAGAGTATTTCCAAACCACTTCTCCATAACAATTCAATTTATTGGGTCAAAAATGAATAGAGTTTAACAATTTAAAATAAATCCCCAACTGAGATTAAAGTATAAATTCAATTTGATTAAACTTGTTACAACCTTTCCCCCTAAAGGAATTTCGTCCCTGAAATTTAAACTAGACAACCTCGCTGAATCAAAATCAATTACAACCGTAGAAACACAATCATGGCATGATAACACAACCTCCCAATAAAACATAAGAAATTCACCGTATTTTGTAACATATACAATGTACATCTTAATATGAAAATAACATTTCTATTACAACTCTCAAACATCGATAAAAAAGTCCGGATACTTCTCACGGACTTCAGCCTCACGTTCCCAAGTCGCCTCCATAACCCGTGGTGCCTCAATAACATTTTCACCGACGGACAAACACGAACAAAAAATACACAAATACATACGGAAAAATACAGAGAAAATACACAGATACGTACATATACAAAGACACATTTGGGGAATATGCCATTACTGACAAGGAATATTCTATTTATGAACGTCAATAAGCATATGCTGTTACTACGACGGAATATTTCATTAGCTGACGTCATCACGCGTAAGCAAAACACGCAAAAAAGGAAATAAAACACGAATGCAGGGATACGAGGTTTCGAAACCTTGACCTCGGGCTCAGCCTCTCCATCCTTAGATGCCGAACCAAACCACTTAACCAAGTCACTCTTGTGACAAAAATAGTTGAATAAATGTATATGATACATAAATATACAATATATATACATATATGTATACAACTTTCCCGCTTCTCTCTCTTCCTTCGAAAATGCGTTTGACACGCGACCTTGTTTTTGCGTCAACTGGCCGACAAAAGTAGACCTCCTCGATTTGTAAACTCGTGTGGCCTTGCTTTTGCGTTTGCTGGCCGACAAAAGCAGACCTCCTCGATTTGTAAGCTCGCCTCGGCTCTCTCTTCCTCTTTGTCTTCTTCTCTTCCATCTTCCTTTTCTTCATCACTTTCTTTCGTTTACTTAATCACTCTTTTCTCCTTCTTGTTCCTCATTCCCCTTGAGAGAGACAGAACATCGAGACTGAGCAGAGGAGAAAAGCTGTCCCAAAACTCAGTCTGTTCTTTGCTATTTCTCTGACTCTCATTCCTTTCTTTTTACACCTCTCACCACACATGGCCTCATCTCGTCCCTTCACTCTCTTTCCGGACCTCAATAATCCAAGCTCTCCTGGACCGAGTGCCCCTGCTCCTACTCTTCCTAACTTTCCTGGACAAAGTGCCCCTCCTCCTACTCTCCTTAACCTTTCTGAACAGAGTGCCCCTGCTCTTACTCTTCTTAACTTTCTCATGATGTCAGTTGAGCAAATCATGGATGCTCAATCTGACATTGAAGCCAACCACTTCACACTGAGATCCTGCATGGAGACAGTGACTGCAGTTACCAAATTGTCTCACCGGCTGCAAAATAGGACCAGTGAGGTACATCAGTTAAATGCCCAACTTTCTTTGCTCCAGCGCATGTATAAAGATGCGCGAGCAGAGATTTGTGCACTGAAGGCGGAGAATAAAGAGCTGAAACAGAAGACCACCGTCATGGCCCGATTCGGAGCACCTTCGTACTTCGCCTTTGATAGCCAGCAGGGAGTCAACTCTCTTGGCGGTCCTATACGCAATGAGGCAGGGCCTTCAAGGGTCACCCAAGACGACAAAAAAAAGGAAGAGCTCAGTGGGAGAATCGAGTAAAGGAAGTTGGTGTGTGGCCGTTGCCAAAAACGAGATCCCTCTTTTCTTTTTCTTCTTTTTTTTTTCTTTCTTTTCATAATCTAGTGCAATAATTTACTTAATATCCATCCAAAGTGATTATCTCAAGACTCTTAACCAATGAGAACACCCTCTCTTTAAAGACACAATTCAATGATATATTTTGTAATTGTAACTGTCACACGACAACTCATCTCAATATTAAAATGAATTCATATTTAGCTACCCAATTGAATAAAATTAACACAAACAATAACTCCAAATATTTCATCCCATGAGAACCTCCATTTGTCCCCTAGTACAATCATATTCTTCCATGAATTATTTCAAAAACAAAATTCACAGATCACCTTAGCCTCAACTACTTCACTTGAACAAGAAGAAACACCAACCCTTACGAAACATAATGCAATCATGCCAAACACACTACTCAGAAATTCTCAGCCACAACTTTAGTTGCCCAACCAAACAATTTCTGTATTATTTTTACCTATCCACTCTATTTCTTTCACTCGACGAATTGACTAATAGTTTACGCAAACTTGTCTACATCCACCCACACAATCTCACTCCAACATAGAATTTACCTAAACGCTCACACAATGCACTTAATTCATCAAGACTAGATACACATTCTAACAATACTATGGTATTCCCAACAAATATTCATAGTTGTAGTGACTTTGAAATCTCTGGTCAGCTCACTTCTACCCAAATTCTAAAAGATATAACCATAAGCTATGATGCCACTCATTCACTCTAAAAAAAAAATTTCTATGTCAATAATAGTCATTCCATAACAATTTCTAAGACTAACAAAACAACGAAAGTACTTCATATCAATTTATTCCCCGATGAGGGGTCTGCCAAATAACTTCTTCTCAGGTAATATCACCACAAAACATGATGAAACAAAATTAAAATAATGAATCATCATCTATTAGGAAAAACTAAATAAATTTTAATTAAGAAAACGCTTACCACTTAAGGTCAAATACACTCATCAAATTGAACTCAATGGTACTATTAGACCAACATACCAACAACATGAATCCTTACCACACTTCTAGAAAAGCGAAGGTTCAACATAAGGGATTCACAACTCTTACTCAAAGGATACAAAACAATCTTGCAGCTAAAGGACAAATGATACAAAATAATCTCCATTTCCATTACATGAACCACACCATCACGACACACACCAAATTTAACTCAAAACACTCTCATATACCTTCCATCTTCACAATTTCTAACTCATACATAAAAGTAACTGTAAAAGTTAACATCAATCACCCTCGATGGGTAAAACAAAAATTCCCATGGAAATACTCAAATTACCACCATACTAATTATCCTAAAGCACCTAATTTAGACTTATAATATCCTCACAAAATAATCATAAAAATTTTCACTAAAAACATTGGTTGCTAACACAACTCCACAACATCCATCACATCATGTCCCTCAACACTCATTTATTGCACTCAAGAATATCAAAAACTAACTCTAAGATAATGGACACCACCAATCTCGAAGGCACTCAGAACTCGCCTACATGTTCTAAAATATCGACTCACGAGTCAATGTTGTTACTACTAATAATCCCATCAAATGGCACAACCCAAATCAAATTTAATCTCATTCCAATCTATCTCAAATTATCTATCTCGTTTGCCCTCCTAGGATTTGCATCAAAATTAAGAATAAAACAAACTCTCTAAGAAACACACCTCTTACTACACGATATAATTTCTATCATGCTAAGACTACGTTTATTCTCAAACACATACAAAATAATTGGCCTAGGGCCCATCACTAACCTCACAAGTTGTCCATAAAGCAAGTGAAACAATCCAACTATAACTAACTTCAACTATCCCAAAAAAATTTAGAACAAGTGTTACATGTTCTAATGCCAACAATCCAAACTATATTATCTTAGATTACTTTAATTATTATTAAAGACACAACCAAACCAAACTATTAGAATAAGGTTAATCTCTAACTCACATTACTTATAAGATTTTTTTCATCTAGTCCACTTCTACAAACTTGATGTAAAATTGAAAAATAATTAACTCCTCATAACAACAAACTAGTGGCTACACAACACAAACTCTACTATTTTAAGGTCACATTTACACCCACAATCATACAAATCAGTTAACCTATGCTTCAATACTATTCCACAACATCTTGACCAATCATTTCGGCCATATTACTCTAGCTTACACCTTCTTCCTTGGGAAAAGGTATCCTCAAGCATGAGAACATCCCGGGCACCCCAAGTGCCTTTATTATGGCCTCTCCCGCTTTATGACATATTATATAAGAGACATAATTTAGCTCATAAGTAAGTACTCCACACTAGTTCTAACACACTGCATACCGATTAAACATAAACCTACACATGTATTTACATCACATAAGGCAAACCATATAAGCACATAGTCACATAGAGCACATACAAGTTACCCCTCCAAGATATTGACTCGTTCCACAAACATTCAAAGACTTCCAAATAGAAATAGCATTGATCAGGTGCTTTGAAAAAAGGACCTCAAAGAATTTCATGGACGCAAATGACATCTCAAAAGTTTAACCCTGTACCCACATAGTCACATAAACATGTTATCACATAGCACATAAGATATGCAACACTTCTCACTAGCGAAATGAACCCACTGTGGTAAAAAGCACTTCCCACGAGCCCCAAGTATTCAAATCTAGTAGCTCTGATACCAAGTTGTAACGCCCCGAAAAAATTGGGCAGGGTATATCTATTTATATAACAAGCCCACCTGATAGACAAACACATCCCAAATGCCAAATACATGATGTTCACATCTCAATGCCCCAGTTCAAATCCCAAGCATGCATTTTACAACAAGTATGAAATGGAAGCCAAACAGATAATAAGTGCCCTACAGGCTTACAAATTTATCCAAGAACATTCTTGGTTACACAAAATGGAGTTTCAACTCAACGCAAATACAGCCCTGGGCTTACATTCAATAAATAACAATAAAACAAAAATGAAGCCTCAGCTCCGAGTCCTCCCAAGTCAGTGCCTTGGCAGAGGCATAGCACCTGTACCTAAAATGGTTTCCCTTATAGGGTGAGCTACAGCCCAGTAAAGATATACTACACAACATGTTGTACCATGACAAGACTAAAGAGGAGTATGCTCATGCCATGCTCATGATAAAACAGTTTATCTCTCTTTTTATAAAGCATGCAATGCTGAGATGCAACAACAGATATAAACCATTTCCATTTTAAACCATATCTGTTACATGAATACAGGCTCTGTGAATCTCTAGGTGAGTGTCTACAAGTAGGCCTAATGCACTACTACTATTATTTTTACCAGTAAACTAGAAGGCTTAACACCTAACCGCGCGGTTCCACACCCCCTACCAAGATTCACCAAGTATTCATCTTTCCGCAAATAAATACATTTCTAAACTTTTCTAAAAAATAGATACATTTTCAATGAAATGAATGTAATGCAATGCCTAATGAAAAAAAAATGAGGAATGTGGTCCAATTTACCTAAGTCTCATGCATTTCTACAACCATTATGGCTATCCTTCACCGATAGTCCAAAACAGATATTTCTATATAGATATTTAAACAATTAAATTTCAAAAATTCTGATAAATACAATCTACTCCACATCTCATCAAATATGAACAACTGCACTAGTTTTCATATCACAATCACGTCCGGTAACCTCTCAAGGTCCATTTCTAACCGTGTCGGTTTTATTCCAACAGATACATTAAGCAAAATGATACCGTTAATGCCCAAGAAAACATCATTTTCTTTCCAATCTTGTTCTCCAAGCATTATTAAACTATGACATCCTATTTTGATCAAAAGCCCCAAAAGTTAAACATAATTCCTTTGTTTTCTTCAAAAATGCTCTTTTGGTCGCAAGCCGGTAAAAATTTCAAAACTGATCGAATCGAAGACCGTTTTTGTTCAAATTTAAAACATAGCTTTTTATAACCTTACAAACATATTCCAAGCTTATAATTTCACAATTTGGGCATCAACTCTTTATTTTTCTCAAAATTTCTCTTTTAAGCAAATAAATCACAAATTTTTCAAAAATTCTAATTAAATTATATACAACTCTAAACTCCATATAATCAAGTAAAAGTGCATAAAGAATTGAAGGAAAAATCCCTATCTCAAGCCAAGAAGCTTTCAAATTTTTTGGCAACAGAAATTAAATCTGCTCGGAGCCAAATGACGCCTTTTCCGCCCTCTATGTTTTGATCCAAAGCATTGGAGGTCAAAAATGACTTACACTAGATCAAACCCAAGAAAAACCAACATTGGAACCTTTTTTTTTTCTTTCTCACGGTAATCTCCAAGAACTCCCAAAAGATGAAAAGAAAGTCCTTTTGGTTACTATTTATAGTTAGGTTACTATTCATAGACATTCTTCTCCTTTTTTTTTTTTTTAACTAAACAAATATCTAACCATATATATATACACATCTATATGTATATATATATATATATATCAATTAAAAATGCATTTCAACATCTTTAATGACAAAAGTAAATATAATATTTTCTTACCACAAAATATATTTCGTTTAATGGTATACACTATAAATATTCACAACTCTTTTATTGTAATCAAATAATAATAATAAAATAACCACAATATTACATGGTTACTACCGGATCACGATTCAATCAATTGGGTCCAAAATGAATAGAGTTTAATAATTTAAAATAAATCCCCAATTGAAATTAAAGTATAAATTCAATTTGATTCAACTTGTTACAACCTTCCCGCCTTATGGAATTTCGTCCCCGAAATTTAAACTAGATAACCTCGCTGAATCAAAATCAATTACAATCGTAGAAACACAATCATGGCATGATAACACAACCTCCCAATTAAACATAAGAAATTCACCCTATTTCGTAACATATACAATGTACATCCTAATATCAAAATAACATTTCTATTACAACTCTCAAACATCTATAAAAAGGTCCGGATACTTCTCACGGACTTCAGCCTCACGTTCCCAAGTCGCCTCCTCAACCCCGTGGTGCCTCAACAACATTTCACCGAGGGACAAACACGAACAAAAGATACACAAATACATACGGAAAAATACAGAGAAAATACACAGATACGTACATATACACAGACACATTTGAGAAATATGCCATTACTGACAAGGAATATTCTATCTATGGACGTCAGCAAGCATATGCCGTTACTACGACGGAATATTTCATTAGCTGACGTCATCATGCGTAAGCAAAACACGTAAAAAAGGAAATAAAACACGAATGCAGGGATACGGGGTTTCGAAACCCTGACCTCGGGCTCAGCCTCTCCATCCTTAGATGCTGAACCAAACCACTTAACCAAGTCACTCTTGTGACAAAAATAGTTGAATAAATGTATATAATACATAAATATACAATATATATACATATATGTATACAACTTTCCCGCCTCTCTCTCCTCCTTCGAAAATGCGTTTGATACGCGACCTTGCTTTTGCGTCAACTGGCTGACAAAAGCAGACCTCCTTGATTTGTAAACTCGTGCGGCCTTGCTTTTGCGTCAGCTGGCCGACAAAAGCAGACCTCCTCGATTTGTAAGCTCGCCTTGGCTCTCTCTCCCTCTTTGTCTTCTTCTCTTCCATCTTCTTCTTCTTCATCACTTTCTTTCGTCTACTTAATCACTCTCTTTTCCTTCTTGTTCCCCATTTCCCTTGAGAGAGACAGAACATCGAGACTGAGCGGAGGAGAAAAGTTGTCCCAAAACTCAGTCTGTTCTTTGCTATTTCTCTGACTCTCCTTTCTTTCTTTTTACACCTCTCACCACACATGGCCTCATCTCGTCCCCTCACTTTTCTTGAACAGAGTGCCCCTGCTCCTACTCTTCTTAACTTTCTCATGATGTTAGTTGAGGAAATCATGGACGCTCAATCTGACATTGAAGCCAACCACTTCACACTGAGATCCTGCATGGAGACAGTGATTGCGGTTACCAAATTGTCTCACCGGCTGCAAAATAGGACCAGTGAGGTACATCAGCTAAATGCCCAACTTTCTCTGCTCCAGCGCATGTACAAAGATGCGCGAGCAGAGATTTGCGCACTGAAGGCGGAGAATAAAGAGCTGAAATGGAAGACCACCATCATGGCCTGATTCGGAGCACCTTCGTACTTCGCCTTTGACAGCCAGCAGGGAGTCAACTCTCTTGGCGGTCCTATATGCAATGAGGCAGGGCCTTCGAGGGTCACCCAAGATGACAAAAAAAGGAAGAGCTCGGCGGGAGAGTCAAGTAAATGAAGTTGGCGTGTGGCTGTTACCAAAAACAAGATCCCTCTTTCCTTTTTCTTCCTCTTTTTTTTTTTTTTTCATAATCTAGTGCAATAATTTACTTAATACCCTTCCAAAGTGATTATCTCAAGACTCTTAACCAATGGGAACACCCTCCCTTTAAAGACACAATTCAATGATATATTTTGTAATTGTAACTGTTACACGACAACTCATCTCAATATTAAAATGAATTCATATTTAGCTACCCAATTGAATAAAACTAACACAAACAATAACTCCAAATATTTCATCCCATGAGAACCTCCATTTGTCCCCTAGTACAATCATATTCTTCCATAAATTATTTCAAAAACAAAATTCACAGATCACCTTAGCCTCAACTACTTCACTTGAACAAGAAGAAACACCAACCCTTACGAAACATAATGCAATCATGCCAAACACACTACTCAAAAATTCTCAGCCACAACTTTAGTTGCCCAACCAAACAATTTCTGTATTATTTTTACTTATCCACTCTATTTCTTTCACTCGATGAACTGACTAACAGTTTACGCAAACTTGTCTACATCCACCTACACAATCTCACTCCAACATAGAATTTACCTAAACGCTCACACAATGCACTTAATTCATCAAGACTAGATACACATTCTAACAATACTATGGTATTCCCAACAAATATTCATAGTTGTAGTGACTTTGAAATCTCTGGTCAGCTCACTTCTACCCAAATTCTAAAAGATATAACCATAAGCTATGATGCCACTCATTCACTCTAAAAAAAAAATTTCTATGTCAATAATAGTCATTCCATAACAATTTCTAAGACTAACAAAACAACGAAAGTACTTCATACCAATTTATTCCCCGATGAGGGGTCTGCCAAATAACTTCTTTTAAGGTAATATCACCGCAAAATATGATAAAACAAAATTAAAATAAGGAATCATCCTCTATTAGGCAAAACTAAATACACACTTAAGGTCAAATACACTCATCAAATTGAACTCAATGGTACTATTAGACCAACATACCAACAACATGAATCCTTACCACACTTCTAGAAAAGCGAAGGTTCAACATAAGGGATTCACAACTCTTACTCAAAGGATACAAAATAATCTCCATTTCCATTACATGAACCACACCATCACGACACACACCAAATTTAACTCAAAACACTCTCATATACCTTCCATCTTCACAATTTCTAACTCATACATAAAAGTAACTGTAAAAATTAACATCAATCACTCTCGATGGGTCAAGCATAAAGTCCAATGGAAATACTCAAATTACCACCATACTAATTATCCTAAAGCACCTAATTTAGAATTATAATATCCTCACAAAGTAATCTTAAAAATTTCCTCTAAAAACATTGGTTGCTAACACAACTCCACAACATCCATCACATCATGTCCCTCAACTCTCATTTATTGCACTCAAGAATATGAAGAACTAACTCTAAGACAATGGACTCCACCAATCTCGAAGGCACTCGGAACTCGCCTACATGTTCTAAAATATCGACTCACGAGTCAATGTTGTTATTACTAATAATCCCATCAAATGGCATAACCCAAATCAAATTTAATCTTATTCCAATCTATCTCAAATTATCTATCTCGTTTGCCCTCTTAGGATTTGCAGCAAAATAATGAATAAAACAAACTCTCTAAGAAACACATCTCTTATTACACGATATAATTTCTATCATGCTAAGACTACGTTTATTCCCAAACACATACAAAATAATTGGCCTAGGGCCCATCACTAAAGCAAGTGAAATAATCCAACTATAACTAACTTCGTTTATCCCAAGAAAATTTAGAACGAGTTTTACGTGTTCTAATGTCAACAATCCAAACTATATTATCTTAGATTACTTTAATCATTATTAAAGTCACAACCAAACCAAACTATTAGAATATGGTTAATCTCTAACTCACTTTACTTCTAAGATTTTTTTCATCTAGTCCACTTCTACAAACTTGATATAAAATTGGAAAATAATTAACTCCTCATAAAAACAAATTGGTCGCTACACAACACAAACTCTACTATTTTAAGGTCACATTTACACCCACAATCATACAAATCGGTTAACCTATGCTTCAATACTAATTCCACAGCATCTTGACCAATCATTCCGGCTATATTACTCTAGCTTACACCTTCTTCCTGGGAAAAAAGTATCCTCAAGCATGAGAACATCCCGGGCACCCCAAGTGCCTTTATTATGGCCTCTCCCGCTTTATGACATATTATATAAGAGACATAATTTAGCTCAGAAGTAAGTACTCCACACTAGTTCTAACACACTGCATACTGATTAAACATAAACCTACATATGTATTTACATCACACAAGGCAAACCATATAAGCACATAGTCACATAGAGCACATACAAGTTACCCCTCCAAGATATTGACTCGTTCCACAAACATTCAAAGACTTCCAAATAGAAATAGCATTGATCAGGTGCTTTGAAAAAAGGACCTCAAAGAATTTCATGGACGCAAATGACATCTCAAAAGTTTAACCCTGTACCCACATAGTCACATAAACATGTTATCACATAGCACATAAGATATGCAACACTTCTCACTAGCGAAATGAACCCACTGTGGTAAAAAGCACTTCCCACGAGCCCCAAGTATTCAAATCCAGTAGCTCTGATACCAAGTTGTAACGCCCCGAAAAAATTGGGCAGGGTATATCTATTTATATAACAAGCCCACCTGATAGACAAACACATCCCAAATGCCAAATACATGATGTTCACATCTCAATGCCCCAGTTCCAATCCCAAGCATGCATTTTACAACAAGTATGAAATGGAAGCCAAACAGATAATAAGTGCCCTACAGGCTTACAAATTTATCCAAGAACATTCTTGGTTACACAAAATGGAGTTTCAACTCAACGCAAATACAACC
>NW_021025183.1:1635571-1679837 GCF_004153795.1 Camellia sinensis
GGATAAGTGAAGGTGAGCCAAAACCCCCCTTATTTGGAGAGGTAGGGGTTCCTTGATCTGCTTAATATTGGTCATAGGTAGCCGTTAGAACTGAGGTAATCTATTCAACCACTAGCTAATTCATACGGTGGCTTGGAAAGTCAAGGTTTCGATCACAACCCTGAATAACATAATACCTGATGGTCAAGGAAAACCGCTGCGAGGCTCGTCTTAGCTCGTGATTATGGGGTCAGGATGTAGAGTCTGTGTGGGATCACTACTCTCGCCAACAGAACGCTTAGGTACTGCCGTCAACTCGGACGGCAATGGTTCCCACGAGCAGACGGGCGGAGTCCAGGTGCATCGCCAGGGATAAGGTACGGACCAGGGGTTTATGGTTCGGAGGAATCCGGGTTTCAATCTATCGCTGCCAGCGAGTAGCCCTCTCGAACTGTACCGGCCTACTAGTAGAAGGGGCGTCTTGCAGCCGGAGCCCGGGCCGGATCAGCCCTGGTGCATTCGCTCGAATAGCTTGAGCATAGACGTCCCACCGCCTAGCAGGACCACATCAGCATCCGGTTCGGCGTGCAGAATAGCGCATTGCGCAGATGAGCAGGTGTCCTTAGGGCGCGGACACTACAATGTGCATATGAATGACTGGCTCACAATGCAAGATTAGAGAGCATCAACTACACACGCCTCCTCGAGTGTAATCAATAAAACCAAACGAGATATCCATTGGAGTTTCGAGGTTTCAGGTGCATTCATCTACCCATGAAATTCCCCAGCACAGTGAGATACCGCCGGACATATCTACCTGGTTAGCAATCCCGACAGGAGGCCGTGGACTCGATCAGCATTACGCTGCTCGGGACCTCGCATATGGGCGTTCTGCACATCGGGTTCTAAGTCTGAGACATAATAGCTTGCCCCACAATCGCGGCAGGAACGCTGAGTGGTCCTTGAGAAGAAATAATACCAACCAAATTTTTCTGGGAATACCTGACGACAAGAGAAAGCTTGGTTTCCCCCCACGCCAAAAACCAATGTCTGATCTGACAATATCAGGTGGCCTCCAGATACAGAGTCGCCACCTAAATTATTTTATTTTTGTGCACCGAAGCTCTTAGAAACCTGACTTGCCACCTGTACTGGGGAGGTGCCCGATCCTCCGGGGGATACTGAAATCGGAGACCATCGCCCCAAGGGTGTCCATAAGGGTGCCAAATGCCCAATGTAGTGTCTCTGCGTGATCACCAAAGATAATCAGAGGTGAACCTCGGAGATCCAGATGCGAGAAACCATGTGCGAGGATCGATTCGCGAGGGTTCCAAAGTGCAAGGTGCATAACTATCGATGAGATGAGGACAGACACTGCACGGGCTCTCGTCGATCGCCCGGGTCAGAGACAGGCCTCTACTAACCAGGATAGCATATCCTATTTCTGTTTGAAAACATTGTATGTTCTATTTCCGGAGTTGGTTGAGCGCATCGAGTTACTCTTACAATGTGATGCGTAATACTGTCGCACGAAATGATGAGTCTCTCGGTACAGATACAAGGTAAACTGGGTCGCCTGGGAATTTGGAACAAAACATTTCATGTTCGTGGTTGTGCTTTTGCAAGATGGCGCGTTGTTGCGGGGCCCGTCGTAGACGGTTACTCCAGTGACACCTAGTTAGGGTCATGGAGTTAGGCTAAGGAAGGAGCCTGTCGGCACATATCCCCTACCAATCCATGTGCGGTGGGGCTACTGTAGCGTGGGAAGAAACGTATACGCAGATTCCCATATTCTGAGTGAATAACGCGAACCGACTGTAGTATTCTATGTGAGGGCAGCTATCTAAAGTAGACATCTAGATGACTAGGTGACAATTTGACTAGACCTAGTTCCACTACAGTTAGACTGATCCCAAACTTCACCCACTGAGTTTTTTCAGTAGCAGTTTACATATATGATCACCAATAGAGAGTACAATGATAGAAGAGCCTTAGTCATAGGTAGAGTAAATATGCTATATAACATGGCGCGCACACCAGTTCACTCACCTGCCACTAGGCTCTCCATAAACGCCAGGGATAAGCTTCTACAGCCGCCAGTACGTGTAGAACTTACCGGAGTACTCCAGAAGCCGCGATCACAGAAACTAATGCTGACTCAATCCGTATATATAGTGAGTATGCAAGTGATGGGTAGCCAGGCCTAATTATACAGAAATTTGCCTAAATGCAACACATTTGCCAAAAGGTGGCAGGCACACTCCCTCAGCAAGTCCTCGATATTCGGATACATGACCTTATTGTGAGCATATGAAGAAGATTGCAACCATAGTCAACTAGCGTTCATCGTCATACTAGACATAATTATCTCTGGAATTGAAAATACAATGCAGTTAGTATGATGCGGCCCGAGAGCCCGTCGTCCCTCTATCGGCAAGAACAGAGTTAGTCAGATCGCGCGAATGACGAGAAACATGAAGGAACCGCGGGATGAACTAGTACCTGACATTCTGCTGTTCCTCTCAGGAGTGGTAGATCTCGGTGCTCCACTTCTGAACACTGCCTGCCGCGCTAAGTGAGAATAACCGAGGTCACATAACCAAGTCATGCTGGTATATCGAACTCTCCCGGAGACATAAATACTGTAATACAGAAGTAGAGCAGGACGGGCGGAGCCTTTCGCGCAGAAGACATAGATATTATCAAAGCCGGGACACACGCACACTTATTACAAGTTTATTCGCCCCTCACGGCAGAGGGTCCGAAAATACCTAACTTACCCACTATACGCCCCATGGGTCCTCTACGTTCCCAACTCATTGAATAAGGAAGTGGAAAAATAGTACCAACACTCCTTCCAATAGAAATATTCCATGAAGTTACCCAGTCCGAAAAAATATACACAAATTCCGGTCCCTACTCCTTAATTTAACAAATTAACTTTAAGCAAATAGGACTCGTAACACAAACATAGAGCAGTAGCTCCCAGAAGGGGGATCTGCCCTCCGCTTTACTGTAGTCATGGTCCCGAGTGGCAGAGAAATAGTGGAATGAATAGATAGTGATGTATTTGGTCTGCTGGTGTTTGCGGCCGGAACCCAATCCACTCTCTCGTAGCCAAACACGCCTGTCCACAATGCTAGGTTGTCCTCCTGACAGGACAACTTTAGCAGTATGACAATCCAAATGCAGAAGGTACTTCTTCCGAACTCCGTGATAACGCAGTCTTACTCACAAAGTACTCTGACCGAAGACAGCAACTTGCCTGGTGTCTTTATTTGAGGCCTGCGCAATACACGTGCCGCAGCAAGAGATACACCAGGGACAGTCGGCAAGGCTGTATTTTCACAGATATATGCGTGCGACATGCGACATCTTCATCCGCCTCGCCGCATCATCACATCACGGACGAATATCCAACTCTCGCAACTTCAGAGGGCATGATGCCGAGGAGAGTGAATACATGTGTCGCAATTGCACAAGTATAATATATGAATTGAGACTGGTTGATGTGATTGAGAATGCACATGAAACACAATCAAGGGTAACCTAACTCCATATGGATGATCCGGGATGTGCAATAAAATGAAATGAGCAATGTGTGCGTGTTGATGCTTTGGTTGGCCAATGAAGGGAAATTGACTTGGGAATGAGAGTCTGTGTCGTGCAATCTCGATTACACTCGAGGTGAATATGAACTGCAGTGTGTACCCATCAGACATACACCTCTCTATCCCCATCTAGTTTGGCACTTTGCGTGGTCTACTCACTTAACTATATCCTGTCCGAGGACACGACTTGCAAATGATGTTCAGATTAAATAGTTAAAGTGAAGTGTGCAGGACTAAGCGATTTTTCCTCTCTCTTTGGCAAGTATAGCATGGAGGTCCCAAATGGTGTTGAGCCCTTCTTCAATGTTGAAGAGGGGCTCAAAATAAGACTATTTTTAGTTCTGTAAAATGCCCAAAAATGGAAGCATAATGGGCTGCCAAAGCATGCAAGAAAATAGCATTCAAGGAAGATATTGAAGCAAGTGCAAGATGGGGTGCTCAAACAGGGTTGAACCCTTAAGAAAAAGTGAAAAAGAGCTCAAAAGAAGGCCACTTTCAGTTAGGTCCGGAGCTCAAAACAGCAAGCATATATGGCTAAGGAATGTTGCAAAAATAGGCTTAAAAAGAAGGAAATGACAACTCACCCTTGTAGACCAATCTTTGGTTGCTTCTTGGACCAAGTTGCAGCACCTTTAGCCTCTAAGAAGCCCTCCTTGCTGCTGGAAATGGAGTGGTGGTGATGGTGTTAGGTGGTAGTGAAGAAAAGGGGATGAAACTTGGGTGTTTTAGGGTAGAGATGAGAGAAGGAGAGGGGATATAATGCAAGAGGCTCAAAGGTTTTTTTTCTAACCCCTAATACAAATGCTTGCAGCTGGTTATAAGGACCAAAAGGAGGGGAGCATGGAAGGAAAGGGTGGGGGAAAAAGGACCAAGGCTTTCCCCCACAAAATATCCCCCGAATTGAGATATTTTCTGGGGGAAACAGCTATACAGCTGTAAAGTTCCTTTTGTGAGAAACATGGCCGGCTGGTTTTTGGACTTGCAGGTGGCCGGCCGACCACCTCCCCTAGCCGGCCGGCTAGGGGTCAAAAGGGGCAAGTTGAGTTAGTGGCCGGCCACCACAAAAAGATGGCCTCCCAGGTCCCCTCATCACAACCCTGTGGTTCGAATTTGGAAACTCTAAAACAGGAGAGAGAACAAGCCATTTTTAGGAGGGGTTCAAAAGGTTCAATTGGATTTTCTGGCCGGCCATACAAATATGTGGTTTGGGGTTGAAAAAAGTGGCCCCAAGGTGTTCAACATTGGCTTAGAAGTGAGAAAAACGGGTGTCGGAGGGCGAAAATGGAATATAACTGGTTGCCAAGATAATTGCTGGCCTCCCACTCTCCAGTGACCTTCCTGGTGATAAAACAGAGGTACCTACAAAAAATGAACGAAAATCGATGCAAAACGAATGCTCGAGGGCCAAAACACGCAGTTCGGGGTCCCGAAAATGGGCTATTAAGCACCGAAAGTGGCGTTCGGCCACGAAGTGGGTTTCTCAGACCCCAGTGTCCCTCAAAAGGGAGTAAATAACATGTATTAGAAAATTTAGAGCAAACGGAGATGGTTAAGCGGTCCCGAACCGAGGCACACGGCCAACGGTCCCGAAAAACCGAAAACCGGGCTCCGAAATGGGCAAAATGGCCTACCGCCACAAAATGTAGCCCACGGCCACTGAGAGATGGTCTATGGGACCTCTCCCTCCCCTCAGGAAAAGAAACAGAGAAAACCGAGTCTGGTTCGCAAACCCAGGCAAGGCACAGAAGAAGGTTCGGAAGTCCGGAGACAAGGCTCACGGCCTCGACTCTGAAACTTCTGAACGAGCACATTATGCAACGTCACCGAGCGCTCAATCGGTGATGTCTGAGTCTTAAGGTCGGTCAAAAATGGGGTGTCTACAATGGGTTTTGAGCAACCAAATATATTACGTGAATTACAACGCGACATAGAGCACGTTACTACTTAAACCCGCCAACTTTAACGTATGGGTCCCACCTAAAAATTAGACCAAAGTTGGAAAAAAAATCTGTTTTTCCAAACCAATTTTTAAACCATTTCTAACAATTATTATTTCTCGTTCCGTAAGTGGTCATTTCAAGATTGCAAAGACAGGTGCAAATATAAATGCAGTGTTGAGTTGAAGTGATTTATTTATTTATTTTTATCTTTTGAAAAAATAAATTAAATACTAATGAATGAAATGAGAAAAAAAATTCATATTAATAGTAACTCGAAAACAGAAGATGAGGAGAAAATGAACTCTATTGAAGTTTAATACTCAATGGGTTATTGGGTTTCAAATATGTTATTGATGAATTGATCATGAATATAAATGATAGAATTTTGCATTAAGCGGATAAACAAACATCCAAATTGCACCATTTTTTTATAATATATATATCATCGAAATATTTTAATGAAACACTTCATTTTTTATGTTATGATATGATGAGTTTAAATATGGTGAGTTCTCCATATATATATATATATATATAGAAAGATACGCATAGAAAGTATTGAAAATTGTAAATTAATGGGATAGTAAAAGAATATTTACATTTTCATGAAGGTTATAAATTTTATGTGGGCATGGTTCAAATTATTTTTCTGTGTTAGAGTTACACTAGGAAAAAAAAATTATCTATAATTTAAATTGTTTTGTCATAATTTCACTAATTTGTAATTTTTTCTAAAAATTAAAATAAGGGGAGAAGTTTGTACAGTGGGACTCACCATAGTTCGCACTTTGATGTTTGGATTGTTCATTTTGTTGGACAAGGGTCGACTTAAGCCTCTACGAGGCTCACAGCAAAATTTTATTGCAAGGATTTTTATATTTTAAACTTAAATGTAAATGATATTTTTTATTTTTAATAAATTATCATGTAAAATTCATGTCTCTTCCATTCTCATGACTGAAATTTGGAAGTTATTTAAAATGTTTAGTTATGACAAAAAAAAATTAAATAAATAAATTAAAAGTGCCAAAAGTAATCAAATAAATAAAATTTATAAATTCAAAACGAAAACTAATAAAGGTTTGAAAAACTTATTTTAAATTGGTGGGGCCTCTTTTAAAGTGAACTGTCTTAAAATTATATATTGTATCCTTTTTAAAATTTATGGTGCCCTTTTCAATGTGAACCTTTATATATATATATATATATAACAAAAAAACAAAAACGAAAAAAATGTGTGCATATGACAAACATATACAAAATCGATGGACGTTTTTATCAAAATTTTAAAACTTGTATTTATGCTCATGGAAATATATCTTTTTTTCATTTTTCTTGTGTTAGTTTTGTCTACGCCTTCAACAAAGTAGACCTTGTGAGAAACAATTGACTTGTATTTGACTTATGATTATATAGGAAACTTTTGGGGCCTTTTTGCAATTGACGCCTAAAGCCATTGCTTCAATTGCTGTAGGCTTCAACCGGCCCAGTGTTGACCCTGTCTGCGAATCATTTATGATAGAGGTCGTTCAACTATTAGGTCACTCAACCTGTTGTCTAAGGCGACTAAAAAAATTGCAAAAAATTCTTATTGCTAAGGATTTGAATTTTCAATGGCCCGGTAAAATAAGGTCTAATTTTAACAATTAGCCTAAAGTTTCAAAAAACCTTGGACCGCTATTAATTTGTGAAAAATAAATCAAATTGATCTCATAATTAAATGATATTATTTTTTTGTACTTTGATTAATTTCAAAAAAAAAAAAAGAAAAATGCTAGAACCCCTAAATATTTTACCAAAAAATTTAAGCATTTAATAATTTTTTGATAAAATATTTAGTATCCCTAACATTGTTATTCAACAAAAACAACTAAAGAGTTTGATAAACTTAGTCAGACTAGGCAGGTCTATGAAACTGAAATTTTGTAAATCCAAATAAATGGTATAAAAGTTATAAATTTTGAATTTTTAAGGTAGATTTATGAAAATGGTTCCGCTTCTAGTTGGCAGACTTAAGTGCACCATTAAATTTGGGTTTGTAGCCCATTACTCCAGGAGCAAGATCATATGGTGTTTTATAATATTATAATTAGTGAAAAAAGTGTAGGATTATTATTTTTTGTTAAGTGATTAAGAAAAACATCAGGGAGCATGGTGAATGATGATTGATGAAATAATTTAGACACGTGATACTCCAGGAGTTCCTAATAATTTTTTCATACATCTATGATGATTATGCCTATTCATTTTTTAGGAATCTATGTGTTGGTTACGTATTAAAAAAATAATTTAATAATTATAATTACATAATTTTATCAAATTAGTGTTGTTATAGTTTTTTAAATCATATGTATCGTTCATTTATTTGAGAAGAAATAAAAATGATATCATGTGATTATCTTATCAAATCCTTATTTTTCATATTATTTAAAAATAGTGCCTAAAAAATAAATAAAATAGATTATCGAAGTGAGAAGATTGTCTAATCACTACAACAAAATTAACTATTTATGACTTTCTGTCTACGACATGCATTACATACATGCCATAGTTAGTGCATACTACTGCATTTTTTTTTATTTGCAAGTTATTAATGATTTATCAATAATGACATACATACAATTTAAGTCGTTGATTCATATATTTAAGACATGCAAAAAATACCGTAAAAAATTTACACTTTCACAACTTGCAAAAATTTGTCATGAAAAATTTATATTTAAGACGACATACATTTCATGCCATAATATATCATAATTTTGCATGACATGCAAATGCATGTCGTGAAAACTTCTACTAAAAAAAATTAAAATTTAATATCAAATCAAATAATATTTAAAGCCAAATAAAAAGGTTCAAACCCAAAAGATAAAATAAATAAAAAGAAATAATTTATATTTTAAATAAATATTAAAAAATGTATTTACAATTACACTAAATTTTCTATATCTAACGTTCCTAAAATATGATTTTTTTTTTCATATTAGAATGAATTTAAATATTATTCATATGTCTATACCTATTTTACACGGCATGCTAATACATACCATGAAAACTCTTGCTAAAACAATTTCTCATCTTGTAAAGTAAAATAAACATAAAAGCAAAACCCTTACATTTAGGATTTTAATTTGTTTATATTTGTAGATTTCTATTTTTGTCCAAATCAAACATGACTGAAACCCTTCTCTCTCTCTCTCTCTCTCTCCCTCTTTTCTGCAATCCCTAATTCTCTCTTTCTCTCTGATTTCGCCATGGGTAAGAGTAAGCAGAGAAGTAAAGAGAAGACAATGAAGGAGAAGAAGAAGAAGAAGAAGAAGATGATGATGATGATGATGATGATGGTGGCAGTGGCGGGAACGATGTAGAATTAGAGGAAGTTGATGATAATAACGGTGGCGGTGGTGAAGTTAGGAGCCAGCCGGTGAGTTAGACTGTTCGTTAGCACCTTTAATCAAAGCATAGTTAGGCGATTCTCAATTGGAAACCCTAGCCAACTCTAATCTTACATGCGATTTTGTTGTTTCTTCTCGCCATTTCTCAGGTATGATCACTAATCACTTCTCTGTGTCTGTCTCTGCCTCTCTTTGTCTTTGTCTTTGTCTCTGTCTCTGTCTCTGTCTCTCTCTCTCTAACAAGTTTGTGGTGATGATCTGACAGAGGTGGCAGTGGATTATGCTCTTCTATGGCCGCTAGATTCAGCTGCATTCAAGGTTAGGAGTGTATTCTGACTCTTCCACTGAATTTTGAATTGTTCATTTCTGTCATTTCTGATTGATGCATCTATTTTATTTGTTTATTTATTTTCGTGTTTTTGCGTCTGTTTGAATGAGTTTTCAAGTTTTTTAGTCTTTGATTTCACTCAATTATTGGTGTATGTTATGAGATTTATGTGATTTGAGATTTTTATATAATTCAATAGTTGACATTTCAGAGAGATTTTTTTAACCCTCTGACAATATGAGGATAAGGAATAGTGTAGCTATAAATGATGCGTCTTTGCATAGAGATTTTTAATTCTTAGCTAGCCCTTGTTTTAAATTTTGTCTTACTGAATTAATATGCCTTCTGTGTATTTGATGTTTCTATATTGTCTGGTCTTTTTTATTCTCTTACTTTGGTTTGTTGTAATGAATGGTAGCAAATTTAAAATGTTAATTATTAGTCATTTTGGGGTTGGGTTTCATTTTGAGATTTTTTTCTCCACATCCAAGGCCAATTGTTTCCACTTATAAATTCCCAAAGTTTTCTTCTTGTCTAATGTAAAGCCTTTAACATTAGGTACCTCAATTTGTTGTTCAAGGTTGCTTGTACTTCAATACAAACAAGCTTGTGTTTTCCTTTCTGTTTGCTTGAGTAAGAGTGGAAGTCATTATGTGGAGGTACTTCAATTGCACATTGAATGTGAATTTTCAACAACAAAATTTGTCAAGACTAACCTACAAACAATCACATGGGAGACTCTTCTATCAGGGTCACGAAGAAAATCGTGATGCTTCGCAGGAGGCTAAGGCAAAGGCTATGGAAGCAATTTCTAAAAGTATTCTAATTTCATTACATGTATATACGTACACGTGCATATATTGTAAACACAAGTTTTCATAATTTGATTTTGATGGCTTTAGGTTGATTAGCAAAACTGGAGGAAGCAATAGATTTCTTACTTTTTCCTCGTAGAAAGTTATGAATGACCCTTTCTGCCTAGTGTTTTTCGTCACAATTCTTTCTAAAGAGACTACACAGCTTCCTATGTGGTTTTCTACAGGGGCTGATTCTGCTGATCAGTGTATTTCTACAATGTGACATGAACGATTATGGTATTAGCTATTCTCTTTGGATGAAAACATGGGTATGAAGATTTTCGTTGTTCAATAGGAGAGGATTCTCTACATTCTAATAAGTTCTAGTGTCAAATTTCACTAATTCTATCATTTAGAGAGCCATTAGCCGCTGTTGCATGACCCAATTGAATGTAGTCAGTTTTAGCTAAAAAGGAACTAATGTTCTTTAAATTAAATGATTTTCAAACAACAAAACGCGCACACACAGAGAAATAGATATTTAGTTTGAAGAGGGAGAAATTGTTTTTTAAATGTTGTCCTCATTTTATTGGAAACTGTGTTGTCATCTAGTTTTGCATGTTACTCCAAATGCCCATTTCCAGAATGATCTGGGGTTGGAAAATTTAGACACGGTAGAGATTGCGATGACATTTGAAAAAGAGTTTGGTTTTGAGATTCCAGATAATGAAGCAGACAAGACCAACTCCATAAACCTTGCTGTTGACTTCATTGCATCTCATCCATAGGGGAAAAAGAATAAAGCTGTCACCACTTTATTTTCTCTCCTCTTCCTGTGAGACAATCTCTTTAGCTCTCTCTACTACTCCTAATAATGAATTAGACTTGACTGGCTTGTATTGTGTATAATCTTTTTGCTTTAATTTGTACATAAAATTTATTTGACCTTGTAATTTGCTTTTTAAGTATTAAAAGTGGCATTTTAGTGATATCATGTGTTCATAAATTGAGTTTACTCATGTAATGAATTTTGAATTTGCTTTTCCTCTCTCTCTCTCTCTCTATATATATATATATATATATATTAAAAATAACCTTTTACGGCATATAAAATTATGTCGTGAAAAGTGTAATGATTTATGGCATGCAAAAAAATGCCGTAAAAGATTATGTACGACATACAAAGTATGTCAGAAATATATTAAAAATAACCTTCTACGGCATACAAAATTATGTCATGAAAAGTGTAATGATTTATGAAATGTAAGAAAATGTGGTAAAAGATTATATACGGAATACATAGTATGCCATAAATATATTAAAAACAAGCTTATACGACATGCAAAATTATGCCATGAAAAGTATAATGATTTATGGCATGAAAAAATGTCATATAAAATTTTATACTATATACAACGTATGTCATTAATGTTTAATTTATTACTTTTTATAACTTTACCTGCATGCCGTAAATGACAATCAACTTTTCACGGCATATCGTATAACGACATTTGTATGCATGTTGTGAAAGATTTTTTTACGACATGCATCGCAAGCCATAAAAATTCAATTTTGTTGTAGTGAATCAATCCCACCTAGGAGACAAATCGGACTCTTCAAAAAACAAAAAACAAAAAAAAAAGGCTCAAGCATTGTGAATTAAAAATTTCAATAAACAAAATGTTATTTTTAATCACAATATATATAATCATCAGTAAATATTATTCATAGAATTTAATTAGAATCTTTCAAATATCAAAATAACTTCATTCACCTTGTTCGAAACCATTCATAAAATATTTGGCGGCCTAACTAATTGATAATAAAATAAAATAAATATTAAAAACAAAATAAAACAAAAAGTTTTTAGATTTTCTAATGTTACATCTTTTGCTTCCCCTTTCCTTGAGTCCTTCTATCACTAGAAGTGGATACACTCCACTTTTGCACTTTGTCATCACCAAAGCCAAGTTCACTTTTATCAAACCCCATTTATTATGTGCCTATGATATTTTTCAAAGTCTTTGATCCTTTATTCCAAAGACCAATGGTAGCTTTAGCTTGCTTGAGCTCTTGTACTGCCTTGATGACGTGCTCATCCAATTGAATTTGAGACAATTCAAGAGATTTGGGGTTGATTTAGCAATCACCTAATATACCTAAAAAGTTAAATGGTAAAGTTTTCTCTCTACTATTTTACACATCTTTTAGTAAAAGCTGAAAAGCTAACTAAAATAATTAGTTCTCGAACCAACCCTCAATCTTAGCATCACACACTTCATGTGCTTTTTGTTAGGATTCTAATCCTAGATCTTGTTTGTTTTTGGCAAATTCCTCACAAAACACGTGTTTTTATCTTAGTGCCATTTTGGTCTATCTATCTTAACAATCTTAAAAGTTGGGTTTTGTGAAAAGAGATTTGACAATCATGCTCTTAGATTTTTTTGATTCTCTATATCTATCTTTGATTAATGAGATTTGTGTTGGATGGTCAAAAAGTGAAAAACAATGTATATCACGCATGTGCAAGGATGGAAAGCATGGGCAAAGGCTGTCTGGTTGATTGATGAAAAGTGATTGAAAATCATACCTTAAGCACATTAAAGAAAAAGTCCGCAATTTGGGTTGTCTACCATGTGTAATCGCGGCCACAAGACATATCACCGCGCCTGGGATTTGGAACTTTGGCTTCCTCGATCAAGCCACGATGAAAACATGCTCTCAGTATCTCCATCTTAGTTGATCTGTGTGCTAGCAAACAGGACCTCGTATCCACAATGTATGCAAATGGTGGTCGCGCAAAAGTCGCGAACAGGCTGCAAGCAAAATGCACTCGTAGTACTTTTTCTTTGCATCTCACGAAGAGTGTTGGCACCCCCGAAGTTCATGCATTACGCCCACGATGTAATGTATGGCGCCTGCGATGATTTTGTGCCTATATATAGCAATCTATTTCAGTTGTGTAGTTGCATCCCTTGAGTTTGTATTTTGGGTGTCTTTTGAGGAAAAGATGTAGTGAGGTTACATATTATATTTCTCTCATGTTTTCTTGATGATTCATTCACAATTGTTATTTCATGAAAATCATCGAGTCTAAACCAAAATAAAAAAATAGTTCATGAGTGATGTTTGAGGAGTGAGAGTGTCGTGGATTCGACATCTCTCTAGTGAAGGCGGATATCCACAGATTGAAGGATAGCGGTTAGTTTAGACACCACATTTTGACCGGCCCTAAGACATGGGTGCTTTCTTTTGATTACTCGATAATGAAAATCAGAATGCATTTCTCACATAATCTTCAATAAGAGACATGGAATTTGAGCTTTATTCCCAATCCTGAGCTTTCTTTGGCCAAGTATTTCAGCCCTGTCAGACAACCAAAGTGAAGCTAGACTGAACTGAAGCAAAAAGGAAAAATTATCCCTGGCCAGTCAACCGTCCAAGGACAGTGCTGCCCTGATTTTTGTTGGTTCAGGTGGGGGACTTCACAACCCCCATTTTTTGACACATTTATGCATTGAATGCATGTATACTCAACCTCCATTGCCTAATGCTTGATCTATTGAAGATAATGCTCCATTTTGGTGCTCCATTGGCTCCATTATCTTCTATAAATGCTTCATTAGTTCTCCACTTTGTCTTCCACCATTGCTCAACTTGCAATGCCTATATAAGGAGGGTTCAAGTCTTGATTTCGGGAGATGAATTTGAGAGAAGAAGTGTAGAGAGAATGATGAGTTTGGAAGGATAGATTGATTAGAGAAGGCTAAAGATAAAGAAAGAAAGAGTCAAAACTTTGAATTCAAGAGTTGGCCAAAAATGAGTGTTAGTTATGAACTTTCATTTTCTCAAGCTATACTATATCTCATCTTCTATTACAAAAGTCATCCAAGTCATGTTGTTGTAGTAAAATTCTACAGATTTGATCAAAGAGAGAGTAATTGTTGTTAAAAGAGAGAAAATCAAAGAGTTCAATAATTTCCCTCTCAGATATAGTGTTATGCAATTCAAGTCACCATTCTAGCTCAAATTCTAAGCTTTTGAATTAAGGACTGAGAACATACTTCACAGCATTGAGGGTAATCAAAAGGAAGTTTGGAAATCAAGAAGTTCATCCTTTCTTTAGAAAGTGAATTTTTAGGCTCCGTTTGGAAAGCCTCTCAAAATATGGTTCCACCCATTGATTTGAGTGTATTGTTTCTTTGGAGCTTTCAAATCATAATTTTACACCCATTTCTTAAAACTCAATTTAAAACATAATTATTACTTATCAAAACTCATAACCAAACACATAATTCAAAACTGTTTTCAAAACTCAATTCAAATCAATATTTTAATTTTTTAAATATTTTAAATATCTAAATATTTTAAATTTGTTAAGATTTTAAATATTTTAATATTTAAATATGTTATGCCTTTTTTAATTTTTTAATTTTTTTGAATATTTTTAAATATTTTAATTTCAAAATATTATGATTCTCATTTTTTAAATTTTAAAATATTTTATAAAAATAAATTCAAACTCTATTTTATAAAAATATTTTTAAACATTTTTATTTTTTTCTTATGTATTTGGTTACGATTTGGGTGAAGAGTTGTGAAAGTAGTATGGAGATCCGAGTTATGCGTTTGGTTATGAGTTTTAAAAATAATTTCTTAATTGACTTTTGTTTTATGTGTTTGGTTACGATTTGAGTGTAGAGTTGTTTTTAAATTTAAAATATTAACATTTTAAATAATTTAAATTTTTTGAATATTTAAATTATTTAAATTTTTACGACTTAAATTTTTTGAATATTTATTTTAATTTTTTACTTATTAAATTTTTTAGATTATTTAAATTATTTAAATATTTATGATTTAAATTTTTAGAATATTTATTTTGAAAAATTTTTATTTCCTTTATAGTATTTTCAATTAAAAAATTTATTAATGTTATTTTCTGTTAATAATAATTTTTTTAATTGAATTTTAAAAAGAGTTTGGTTATTAGTGTTGATTAGAATTTTCAATAGTGTGAAAGTAATATGTTTTGTTATGAGTTATAATAATTTGAATTAAGTTTGGAAAACTCTTTCCAAAACTCATAACCAAACAGATTTTCTTCCTTCACATGTCAAATCAAACTTTCAAAACTTAATTCCACACTCAATTCAACACCCTATTCAAAAACTATAACCAAACAAATTTTCTACACTCAAATCATAATTCCACAACTCACAAACTCAAAATATAACTCATACTTGCAAATCATATTTACAAAACTCTACCAAACGCAACCTTAATTTCACTCATTTTTCTTCTATTATCTTTCTTATGTTAATTTTCTTGCTTTGATTTCATATTATAAACTTGTTGTAATCTAACTAGAAATGGTTAGTTGAGTCACCTACATATTTCTTGTTTGTTCTTTTCTTGGTGTTGCAACAAAACAAGTTTTGCCAGGCCTAGTTGGTCAGCCAACCTATGTAGGCCAGCTAGCCAATTGCTTTTCGACGGAATGGAGTAGTCTTCCGGTGTTGGGCATAACAATTTCCGGTGGTATTCAAGGGGCATGAAGCTTTTATTTTGTTTTCATTTGAGTGTTTTGTGAGGTTTTTTATTTTGTTGTAAGATTCTCTCTCTCTCTCTCTCTCTCTCTCTCTCTCATTCGGTTTGTGATTATTTATTCAAAGTGTTGTAATATTTCCCCGCCTCGCTTCTTTCTATCTCGTTCTTTACTCGCTTTCTTTATTTGTACATAAGCATCATATTTTGTCTTTTCATCATATGAATGTTTTGTATCCATGTTCCATGCATCTTGATTTGGCTAAAGCTTGTATCTGCGGATTTAATCAGTTCTTATGTAATTATGTACACTACCTCATGTTCTTGAGATGATTCACATGTCATATATTAGAAGTCGAATCTTTAGTTGCATTAATGAGTGAATTGCATTAGAATTTTGTATGTAAGATCATGCAAGTTTTACTAACTTTGTTGTGTAGCTATTCGTGGGACGTCGGTAAATATGTAAGCTTTTATACTTTAACATCTTGCCTGTGTGTGTTTTTCTTACTATGTTTAAGCATCCTATCATGTGGCAACCTGCATACTTGATATAACTGTATGAATGCTGGTGGATGGAGGTTGTGTTGCTTAATCTGGAATGATGTTTATTTTCATGTTTGTAAACTCAATTTCCTTTGAGTTGTACATCTTCAAACCTCTTTCAAAATACATGATATCCAACTGTTCCAAAATGAATGGTATAATCTATACTTGTTTGCTTTGCATAGTAAATTTTAGGTTTATTGATAAACGAAATATAGACATATAATGTTAATAAAATTCATATAATGGTTTAGTAGAGGCTGATCTTTGGTCGAGTGAGTGGATGTACTCAATTAATGACCTTCCCCTCTCATACCTACGGTACTAAGCAAAGCATCTTTGGTTACGACGAATAGTGGCCGTGGCACGAGTCACGGGTTTCTTAATTTTGTAAAATATTAGGTGGAGACTCTAAATCTGGTGATGCAATACATTTCTGGCAAAAGTTTTGCAATAAAATGGATTTTCTATAAAAACTGTTGAATTTGGACTCTCATCTATGTTTTACATTGCACTCGTGAGACTAGATGAGACAAAGGGTCCAAATTGTTTAACGCACACAGGTTCCCTTGGGCATGTTACAGTTTCTGGCGACTCTACTGGGGATTTTATGAAACCTTGATTCAAACGCCATGATATGACTTTTATATTTAATTATATATTCATTGCATTGCATGCATTGGTGCACTTATAGTCCATGTGTTGTCCAAATACTGGTGGGAACACAGGCATACTTTTTGTGTCACTATACCTATCTCCACGTTACTTTTGAAAACTTGTGAAAATACTTTTTAAGATCTTTCAAAAAGGTAGCTCCACTTTCTAAGGTTATCAGATTTCGAAAAGAGGCTATGTTGACTCTACCGACTTCCTAGGATCTTAACTGGTCATTAACCGAAGGGCTCTTTCGTGACGTCACTTTGACTTCAACCCCCTAGAGTAGAGCTAACCTTGTACATACTATGAGCCCTAGTACTTTCCAAAATTAGGACATGATTCTCTCCCATTTCTAGGATGTATGATACGCTTGTTTGAATAGTGAAACCGTAAATCATTTCAAAACTAGAACTGTATAACCCTACCCTCCATAGGGGTGTTTCTTCTTTTTCCTGCTATGTGCAATGTATGGGATCTATATATGGTTTCTCAAAATCAAATGAGTGGTTTAGTTATTTCAATTTGTGGGGTTGAGTTCAGTGTTTCAGCGTGTTATATAATGATTAGTTGAGTTAGAATGCTGGTAAAATTTTGATTGTGAGTTCTGTTTTTGTTTTTGCTAGGAAGTCATAGCACCATAGCTTCAGAACGGTCTAATATCCCCTAAGTTTTGTAGACTCATGCTGGTTGAAAATTTTGATTCAGGGACAACAAGTGTTAGTTTCGTTACTGCCACTTACAAGAAGAAAGACTAAAACCTCACAGTCAGCACCTTTCTAGCTATAATTTCTAGAATCTGTGATGGATCCACCTCCAATGGTGATAGATCACCAACCTCTGGTAGATATAGCAAACTTGTTTTTATCCCTTCAACGAAGCATGGATGCTCTTACCAATAAGGTTACCACCAACAGTGAGGCTCTTGCCAGATTGTAACGCCCATCTGGAGCATCTACATCTCATCTACCTCGAGTGGTTCATTTGATTCTGGAACCACCTCCACCAGTTAAGAAACTTCATGAACCTAATCTATAAATGGGAGGACTTTTCCTTACAGATATTGATGAAGTTAACCCGATTGTGCTGAAAATATCCAAATTACAGAAAATGTTCAAAATATCACAAAGGATCAACTCTGTTCTAAATGTCAAGGATAGGTTTGCAAAAATAAGTGTGTGGTTGGTTGCCCGAACAGTTCAAAATGCAGCACACAGCTAGATTTGATGGGGCTGGTGACCCTATGGTTCATATCCACATATTTTTAGACATTCTGCAGCCAATGGGCTTATCTAGAGCTCAAAAGTTTTCCTTGTTCGAAAGAACAATGTCAGAAGTGGCTGCTATTTGGTACGCCAAGTTAGATGATTCAGTCAAGCAAAACTGGGAGGAGTTAGCTGAAACATTTGTCACATAATACTCCTATAATACACAGATCGAAGTAACCACTCGGGAACTAGAGGCGACCCGACAAGAGCCGAATGAGAACTTCATGGCATTTATCACCAGATGAAGGGAAAAGGCGGCCATGATGACAAACAGGCCCTTGGAAAAAGATCAAGTCCATATGCTTCGAAGATTACTGCAAAAGACGATAGTTTTCCCACTCTTCAACTTCAAGGATCTCCATGAGATTGGGGTTCAAATTGACGATGCTATCAAACAAGGAATCATTACAAAAGAAAATGAGCCCATGAGAAAAATATCCACTCATAGCTCCAATACTACTCCCAGTAATAGCACAGCTGCCAAATCTATACCTTCAGAAGTCAACATAGTTATTGCCACCACTACCAAAATAGCCAATCCCTTCACCAACACTAGCCCACAAATAGCCAAGCCAACCCGACCCCTAAATAAACCCTTTCATCCGCTCCACATGTCTCCAACTCGTTCCATAGAAATCCTAGCAGAAAAGGGGCACCTGATCCTGGACCTCTCCCTGATATTCTACCAACCAGACATGACCCCAATAAATACTATGCCTTTCACCAACAACATGGTCATGAGAATGATAGTTGTTTTCACTTACGCCATGCAATTCAAGATCTCATCGACAACAAAACCATAACTCCGCCTTTACCCTAAAGAGCCAAGGCCACCTCCAACCCTTTGCCACACTATGACCAAACCCCACTATCTTTCCAGCTCAACCTTATCCATACACTACCACTCACTTTCAAGCCCAACATATACATCACACCTTTCCATTTGCCCAAGCCCGAGGTGCTAATTCTATAGAGCATTGATTTATTCATTATATATGCACCTCGATCCCAACCAATACCCCAAAATCCGCAAGTGGCAGATGATTTGGAGCCAGAACTGAATATTATGGTAGATATTCTCATGGGCATGCACTTCCCTCTTTATGATTTTCTTAAGCCATGGAGTGATCAAGAAGCAAAAAAGCACGGGAAAAATTCTGGGTCTGGTACTAGCTGAATCTGTGATAGAACTTGAGACTAGCGCGGGACCAATAAACTCGGGAGATATTGTGATCGATTCTACGATCGAGGGTGCACCACATGTGAATTGCATGAATTTTCTAGATGCAGGTGATGGCCTGCACTTAACTATTGAGAATGGTTTTATTCTGAGGTTTGAATTGGGCGTTGAGTCTGAGTTTGATTCCACCAAGTCTGTAGAGTTGGGATCACGCTCAAGTCATTCTAGCAAGTCTAGGTTTGGTGATTTCGGTGGTGAACACCCAAACATCACTATCCTTTCTGTTTCTATCTTCTTCTTTTTTTTTTTCTTTTGAGCCTATCGTCATCACTAAATCAAAGTTTCTTTTGAATAAAAGTGTCGTAGATTCCACTTACTTCTCTATGCCTTTAGTTCATTGCCTTAATCCACAATTTTCAAATTTTTTTCCAAAACTCTGATAAAAATGAAGATGAAGAAATTCCTTGGGATTTTTAAAATTTGATCGACTGGGAGAAAGAGAGACATGTTAAGCCCTTGATAGATGAGATTGTTTCAGTTAATGTGGGTACTGAGAAAGATCCTAGCTTGGTCTAGATTGGTTCTATATTGTCCTCAGATGAGCATGAGCAATTAGTCATTTTATTAAAATGTTTCAAAAAATATTTTTGCATGGTCCTACAAAGACATGCTTGGAATTGATTTTGAGTTTGTACAACATAGGATCATTCTTGACCTAAATGCTAATGCCCCTAGCTTTCAAACTTTGATTCTGGGTGTCCACTAATTAACCAGATTACGAGACTTGCATAGCCAAATTGGAAGCGTCCCTTTAACTAGGGGCAATAAGGTTAAATGTGATCAGAGATTCCAACGAGGTTGTTTCCTTAGCCAATGGAGACCACAATGAAAATCAAACCCCAGATTTTGAGGGAAGAAGATTTAGCGCTAAAGGACAATCGAACTCCTATCCACGACCCTAGAGGAAAACTCAAACCCAATTAGCCAGGTCCCTACATCATCACGTTTATCTGGTCAAGTGTAGTAGCCATTTTCAAGGATTTAGATGGCCTAGAGTTATCATATCCAATCAACATGGACAAACTAAAACAATGTACCACCCTTGAGAGGCTCGTTGGGCCGAAAATCAAGAAGGATGACCCAGGCAAAAGTTAGAGCATGGAACAAAATGAAAAATGAAAGAATAAAAAATGAAAAATGAAAAAGCTCTCAAGGTCAAAAACCCGAAAGGGCAGCTTTGGGAAAAGTTAGAGCACAAAAATAGAGTGTTAATACCCAAGTGAACCTTAGCATGAACAATGTAAAGCCTGATTCATATCCTTGGGGTACATAGGTAGCTTCATCTTGAAGTTCAACCCCAACCATTTTCAACTCACTCATCCAGTCCATGTTTGATTGGTGTATCTTTATTCAACCCAGCTGTCCTATCTATGTGTGATTGGCCAATCTCTGTTCGATTCAATTGTCCTATTCCTCTTCCATAACGGGTTCAGTTGCAAGGCAGATTCAGTGGTAATACAGTATATCCTACTTAGGTTATCTAATTTTAGTTTGTGTATCTCGTGGGTTGATTTCATGTTGGTCGGGTAGTGGCCATTTGTGAAAACAAATGTTGAGGACTTTTAATAAGGGTGATTGATTTTTTCAAAAATTATTCTATTTTTGCAAAACCCAGACCATTCTTTGGACCAAAAAGGGAAACTTTGCACTGCTCACAACCTAACTTACATGACTTCAAAACAGAGAGTGGAATGAGCATGCTAATCTAACTCTCATGTTGATCAAAATCCTTTTAGTAGACAAAAAAAAAAAAAAAATTCAAAGCGATGAACTGGGGGCACAGTTGAGTCAAGTTTTCTGTCATTTCCCCGCACTCTTGAGTCCTCGTCGCCAAGGTGACATTAATTTGTACTTTTTCTTTAAGTCGAACACTCGCCGAAAAATGCACGGTAGTTGTCTCCGGCAATGTCCTTCAATCGGGTGGTCGACCGAGCAGTTGACCGGTGATTTTTTATTTTGTATCCATTTTATTCTGGCAAGCGTAAATGGGTGCATTTGGGATGGTTTTTGCTTTTTTTTTTTCATTCATTCAGTTATATTTTGTGTTTTGGTCAGTTATGGGCTCGACATCCAGTTTAGAACTCATTGAAATGCAACCATTTTCAATTTCAAAATTCAAAACAAAATGGTTTTCATGCTCAAATGCCATTCATGCCATTCGGATTTGCAAAACAATTTTTTTTATTATTATTAAATGTCTATAAGTGCCTACTCCTTAATAATAATAATAATAATAATAATAATAATAATAATAATAATAATAATAAATAAAGAACTAAAGAGTGCAAGCATCGGTTGTCTCGCTTCAAGGGCTTCCATTGTCGATTGTCTCGCTTCATCATTACTCTCGGGAAGCCCTTGAAGACTTTGCCTTAGCATTGGTAGAGCTTCCAAAAGAGATTACTCATCATCGTCCGTCAAATGAAGAGCACCAAGGAACTCTAAATCAGGCCACAAAGGTCATCTGTTGTTTCAACTCTTCGTTTTGTTTTTCAAGTTGCTAATCTCTTCTTAATCATCCTTGTAAATACGTTGGAGCAGGGTGAGTTGTGCATTTAACTGATGTGCTTCACTTGTCCTACCCTGCAATTGGCGAGAAAAATTAGAGACCGCAGTCACGGTCTCCACGTAGGATTTTAAAGTGTAAGAGTTGGCCTCTATGTTAGACTGCACTGCCATCAGTTCCTTGACTGACAATGTAGGAAAATTAAAAATAGAGGTAGGGGCTCTCTGTCGAGGCTCAGACGAGTTAGCGTCAGCAATCTCTATTAGGGAGTCATTAAGGTCCGGGAAGATGGAAAGAGTACGGCGGGATGAGGCCATGACAGAGGAGAGTAATGCCAAAAGAGAGAGTTATAGAGTGATTTTGTAGTTGTTGATTTTACTCTACCTCTCCCTCACAAATTGTCCTTAAGAAGAGAAGGGAGAAAACAAAAGAGAAGAAGAAGCCAAAAGAGAGGAATTACCGGGGCAATCGTTGAAAATCAAGTCCGGTCCAACTGTTGTTGGTCAGGCGCCGTGGTTGTTGAAATCGCGCGCCAAACGCGACGTTCGAAGGAGACGAATGAGGAAGAGAAAGAGAAGAACAATGGAGAGAGAGAGAGAGAGAGAGAGAGAGAGATGTATACATTGTGTATTTGTATATGTATGTATATGTATATATCTGTATATGTATACCGTATGTATGTGTCTGTAGGTATATGTATACATATATACCGTATATCTAATATGTATATGTGTATCTATATGTATATGCATATGTATATTTATCTACCACGTGTATATAATATGTATGTGCATCTGTATGACTGCATGTATCCTTATATGTCTATGTGTGCATATATTTTGTCTGTGTATGTATATGTATATAATATGTATTTTGTATATCGTTTGTATCCGTATATATATATATATATATATATGGTATGTATAATAAAAAATCGAAAAAACAAAAAAAATCAAAAAACGAAAGAGAGAAAATTTTAAAAACAAAAAAAAAAAAGAAGAAAAAAATCATTTTGTGTATTCATATGTTTTTGCATCAAATCATCACACTGCATATCACATGTCTCACATCGCACCCTTCATGTTTGTTGCATTCACTATCACACTTGTATTGTCTATTACGTCTATTACGTTTATCATACATGGTTATAACTATCACACTGTTACATCACTTGGCTACAATCTATTCACATCACTTGGCTATAATTATCCCGACATTTGGTTACAACTCTTTCCTCTTTACCCGATTGAAACTAATCCCTTATTTCGTATTGAGGTATGGCCTAGGTATCACTTGTTGGTTAAGAACATTTTCTTCCTTACCCAATTGAAACCAGTCCCCTATTTCATATTGAGGTAAAACCTAGGTCTCACTTGTTGGTTAAGACCATTTTCTCCTTTACCCGGTTTAAACCAGTCCCCTATTTCATATTGAGAAATAGCCTAGGTCTCGCATGTTTGTTAAGACCCATTTTCCCTTTACCTAGTTGAAACCAATCCCCTATTTTGTATTGAGGTACGGTCTAGGTCTCGCTTGTTGGTTAAGACCCATGTCTCCTTTACCCAATTGAAATCAATCCCCTATTTCATATTGAGGTATGGTTTCGGTCTCGCTTGTTAATTAAAACCTTCATTTCCTTCTCTCATGTGAGTGTGTTTATAGCGATCCCAGGTTTACCCTTGTTGTATAGTGATCCGGACATGTGTCCGTGGATGTTGGTAGTTGTTTATTATCTTGTTTACATCCTTTCTTACTTTGTATTTGAGTTATAGGATGTGTTGAGCGGGTTTGTTACAGGTTGGTTGAGTTTAGAAACCAAAACTAGTTGCCATTTGCTACTGAGCGAATCTGTTGAGGCTGCGGCCTTGTTTTCTGTTGTTGCGCAGAGTCCTAGTCACTTTTCATTTTCCCTTTGATGGAGCTGGTACTAAATCCTGCGCGGTAACAGCAGGTCAACACTGATACAATCACATAAATCACATATTTATGTCAACCGACTAATGAGTCCTAGTCACTTTTCATTTTCCCTTTGATGGAGCTGGTACTAAATCCTGCGCGGTAACAGCAGGTCAACACTGATACAATCACATAAATCACATATTTATGTCAACCGACTAATGAGTCCTAGTCACTTTTCATTTTCCCTTTGATGGAGCTGGTACTAAATCCTGCGCGGTAACAGCAGGTCAACACTGATACAATCACATAAATCACATATTTATGTCAACCGACTAATGAGTCCTAGTCACTTTTCATTTTCCCTTTGATGGAGCTGGTACTAAATCCTGCGCGGTAACAGCAGGTCAACACTGATACAATCACATAAATCACATATTTATGTCAACCGACTAATGAGTCCTAGTCACTTTTCATTTTCCCTTTGATGGAGCTGGTACTAAATCCTGCGCGGTAACAGCAGGTCAACACTGATACAATCACATAAATCACATATTTATGTCAACCGACTAATGAGTCCTAGTCACTTTTCATTTTCCCTTTGATGGAGCTGGTACTAAATCCTGCGCGGTAACAGCAGGTCAACACTGATACAATCACATAAATCACATATTTATGTCAACCGACTAATGAGTCCTAGTCACTTTTCATTTTCCCTTTGATGGAGCTGGTACTAAATCCTGCGCGGTAACAGCAGGTCAACACTGATACAATCACATAAATCACATATTTATGTCAACCGACTAATGAGTCCTAGTCACTTTTCATTTTCCCTTTGATGGAGCTGGTACTAAATCCTGCGCGGTAACAGCAGGTCAACACTGATACAATCACATAAATCACATATTTATGTCAACCGACTAATGAGTCCTAGTCACTTTTCATTTTCCCTTTGATGGAGCTGGTACTAAATCCTGCGCGGTAACAGCAGGTCAACACTGATACAATCACATAAATCACATATTTATGTCAACCGACTAATGAGTCCTAGTCACTTTTCATTTTCCCTTTGATGGAGCTGGTACTAAACGTTAGCAATTGATAGTTGGTCAACACTGATACAATCACATAAATTACATATTTATGTCAACGACTTACAAGTCCCAATTACTTTTCATTTTCCCTTTTTCAACAGATAAGCATGCTAGCTCTATCATCATTTTTGTTCATGGTTGGTTTAGTGTATTTCTACTGGGCTGTGGTTCACCCTATATGGGAATATCATTTTCAGGTGCAGGTAGCATGCCACCTCCAAGGACATAGCTTGGGAGGCTAGAGGCGGACATAGTGTAGTTGTTTTACTTTTGATGTATTACATGTAACTTCAAGCCAAGGGCTTAATGTGTAAACGAGTTAGTACTCTTTTGTTGTAACCAAGTGTTAACTTGGAAAGCTGTAAGCCCGTAGGGCATTTTGTTTTGATGTTAACATGTAATACTTATGTAATGAAACTCAATGAAATAAAGAAATGTGGTTAGTTTATATGTAAATGCATGTCTTATCTGATGGGTTTAATGTTATTATTTTGAGGGTGTTACAGTGTTTGCATTGTACCCTTGTTATGCTTCATATCATTTGCAGGAGGCTTGCCTCGCATATTACTTGTTACATTGCATTACATAAATCATGAACTTTCAAAAAGAAAAAAAAAATTGGCTTCGCGAAGGATGTAAGTCCAACTTTCAATTGTATTTTGAGCATATCATTTGTGTCTTACCCCTGAGCTATGCTGGTTTGACTCCTTGCAAATGGTTACGTAGGCAACCCTCGGGTTCAACCAACTGTATCTACATCTCGTTTGTTTGTCCAAGTTTTACGGCCTTGTCAAAAGGGTCACTTTCAAGCTTTGACATTCACTCACATAATGAAATGACTTTGAGCTCTATTCAAGAGGGGCAACTGTAGGCACTACATTTTTTACAGGCCCTAAGACTTTGGTGCTTTCTTTTGATTACTCGATGATGAAAACCAGAATGTGTTTCTCACATAAGCTTTAGTAAGAGAGATGGAATTTCAGCTTTATTCCTAACCCTAAGCCTGCTTTGGCCAAGTGTTTAAGCCCAGTTGGACAACTGGAGCGAAGCTGGACTGAACTGATGCAAAATGACAAAATTCTCCCTGGCCGGTCGACCACCCAAGGACAGTGCAGCCTAGATTTTTGTTGGTTCGGTTAGGGGACTTCACAACCCTTTGACCCATTTATGCACTGAATGCTTGTATACTCAGCCTCCATTGCCTAGTGGTTGATCCATTAAAGATAATGCTCCATTTTGGTGCTCTATTAGCTCCATTATCTTCCATAAATGCCCCATTAGTTCTCCACTTTGTTTTCCACCATCGCTCCACTTGCATTGCCTATATAAGGAGAATTCAAGTCTTGATTTTGGGAGATGTATTTGAGAGAAGTAATATAGAGAGAATGATGAGTTTGCGAGGATAGATTGATTAGAGAAAGCTAGAGATAGAGAAAGAAAGAGTCTAAACTGAATTCAAGAGTTGGCCAAAATGGACTGTTAGTTGTGAACTTCCATCTTCTCAAGTTATACACCATATCTCATTTTATATTTCAAAATTCATCCAAATCATCTTGTTGTAGTCTTATTCTAGAGCTTTGATCAAAGAGAGAGTGATTGTTGTTGAAAGAGAGAAAATCAAAGAGTTCAACAATTTTCCCTCACATGTAGTGTTACATAATTCAAATCACCATTCAAGCTCAAATTCTAAGCTTTTGAACTGAGGATTGAGAACATACTTCACAACCTTTATGGTGATCAGAATGAAGTTTGAAAAACAAGAAGTTCATCTTTTCTTTGGAAGGTGAATTTTCAATTTCTCTCATTTTTCTTGTATTATCTTTCTTATGTTAATTTTCTTGCTTTGATTTCATATTATAAACTTGTTGTAATCTAACTAGAAGTGGTTAGTTGAGCCATCTACATATTCCCTGTTTGTTCTTTTCACGGTGTTGCAACAAGACAGGTTTTGCCAAGCCTAAGCCGGCTGGCTAACCTTTTTTGAATAGAACAGAGTAGTCTTTTGGTGTTGGGCATAACAATTTAAGGCAGTCTTCATGGCGCATGAAACTTCTATTTTGTTTTCATTTGAGTGTTTTGTGAGGTTTTTATTTTGTTGTAATATTTTCTTCCTCTCTCTCCCTCTCATTCGGTTTGTAATTATTTATTCAAAGTGTTGTAATAATTTCCAACCCCACTTCTTTTTATCCCGTTCTTTACTTACTTTCCTTATTTGTATATAAGCATCATATTTTGTCTTTTCATCATATCCATGCTTTGCATCCATGTTTTATGCGTCTTGATTCGACTAAATTTGCATCTATAGACTTAATCAATTCTTATGTGATAATGTGCTCTACCTCATGTTCTTGAGATGACTCACATGTTATATATTAGAATCCGAATCTTTAGTTGCATTTCATGATTGAATTGCATTAAAATTTTGTATACAAGATAATGCATGTTTTACTAACTTTGTTTTGTAGTTGTTCACTGGACATCAGTAAATATGTAACTTTTATGCTTTAGCAACCTACTTGTGTGTGTGTTTTCTTACTATGTTTAAGCATCCTACCATGTGCCTACTTGCTTACTTGATATAACTGTATGAATACTGGTGGATGGATGTGAGAACCTGAATGTACAAATCAAATAAATAATTAAGTATTAATAATTTTACAATCTCAAATATTTTCATAGTGAATCCTAAAGTACAAATTAAATATTGTTGGAGGGTCTCTTAATTAATTTTAAACCTAAAATAAATTTATGGTTAAAATCTCTAACTTAGAGGCAAGATTTACTATTAAAATAAATAATAGTAATAATGTTAAATAATAATAATAATAATAACAATAAAAAAAGGAAAAGAAAAGAAATAAAAAAAAAAAAGGTTAAGGGAGGCCGATTATTTGAAGTGTGTGGGTAACCCTAAACTTTCATAATATTGAATTAACAGCCATGAAGTCTAGAGAGAAGAGAAGATAGGCGCAGCTTTTGGTGAAAATTGAAGAACTAGTTTGGTGCTTGAATAACTCCATCTCCAAGGTACAAATCAATATTTTGTAAATATAGTTATTTTTTATAGATGTTTCTGTGCATTCTTTGGAAGCAGAAGGAATGAAAGGTACTGATTAGGTGGTTTGAATATCTATCAGGTTAATAGTTGGTGTGGAATAGTATAATGGGTATAGTGGATGTATGAAAAACAAGCATATGGCATGGGTTATATTCAATGAGTGTTTTTGCTTGTAATGGTGAACCTTGTGAGTGAAGCGTGGGATAGGTAAGAGTACTTGGCCACCAATGTTTGTGAATATCATGTTTTTTTGTTTTTTTTATGTAGTTTGAGGAATTAAACGGGTACATAAAGTTGAGGGTGCATTTTATGAGTATGAAATTCTACACATAGCTATAAACTTTAAAAATCAAGAAAATATAGAAAACAAATGAATTTTGAACTGAAATTTTTACTGTAGATTAATTACATATTAAATTGCATATCAGCATTTTCTCATCATTTTTGGGAGTCGAAATCTATATTAACTGGTGCGTTCAAATCTATCCAGAAAATTGGTGTAAAACAGTAACCTCGGAAGTGTCGTTCTCCTTGGGTATAAATTCGAAAATTATCAAATCAGCATCATTAGAACCTGTTATGAGTCTAGTTTCTTACATTTGTGGCCTTGCGTTGATTGCTCGTGTAAACTAAAAAGAACCACTAATTTCTTTAAAGTGCTGCAGAAAACAATCTGTTTGGGCATAATTAATTGTAAATAATTATTTTGATAAGAGAATCAAGTAAAACCAATTGAGTTTGAAACTTAGGATATATTAGTTTATATCTAAAGGGTTTTGGAATTTTTCGAATAGCGTAGAGTGGGTTTTGTAATTTTCAAAGTTAGTGAATAGATTGGGAAAGCTTGTTTAAAATTTTATTTTATCTTAAAGTTACTTGTAATTAAGTTTTGTTTTGAACCTGTGTGTTGGGTGATTTTATACCTTGAAGAACATGAGCTTAGGTAATATTTAAGAGTAACGGTGAGTTTGGTTGAGCCGTAGTAGTACGCTTTAGTTTGGTTCAGGGAACTAATTGGACTTTTATACTCTATTCGAGGATTACATTATTCCGTTTTTAGATGAGTAGTTGCATGCTACATATTTTGATAAATGTTCCCTACCCTGAACTATTAGAAAATTAAATTTTTGTTTCAGGACTAAACTATTTTGATAAATTATTATAGTATCAATGGAATTAAATTATTTTTGAAACATGTGCAAACTTGGCATACTGTAAACTATTTGTTATGGTCTCATGTTTATAATGGTGAACTACCATGTTTTGCGAAACTGAATTGTTTTGATTATCGGGACCATCTATATATTTTAGTCCAGGGAAATTATTCCACCGTATGCGGTGACTTTGGCCACTAGGGAACAAATTCGGATTGAGCCGTAATGACTCTAGTGCTTAACGATTGTAAGGAAAAGACCTAGGCTAGGCTAGGTGACCTTCAAGCAGATCGTCTTAGAGAAAAGGCCCGGGTTGCTACCCCGAGGATGACTCTTAGTTCGATATTGGATCCAACGGGCTTATTGCCTTGAGAACTGTGTGGCATGTTACTTGTCATTCTTGGTACCTAGAAAGTTATTGGTGTTCATATTGTAATCTATTTTAAGTGGAAAATGTCATTTATCATGTTCTTGACAGACATGAGCATTTTAATTGTTGAACTATTGAACCTTCTTTTTGAAACAGATTATCTTTATCAAAACTATATGCCAATCTAGTTTCTGTGATATATATATATATATATATATCTTATTTTGGAATTGAACCCTGTTTTCAAAACTGTATTTACTATCCTTGTTGCTACTCACTGAGCTATCAGCTGACTTTGTTGTTTATCATTTTCTAGTGTTAGAAGGACTTAGAATGGACTCATGGCGTAGCAGGGACACAATTGCATGGACCTCTAGGACATTCATTTATTTTGTTTTAGATTGTTACGCCAAGTTTGTACATGTTTATTTTTATTTTTATTGAGGTTTATTTAGGGTTATTTTTATATGTGGGCTGTTTATATCCCATAAGTTTGGATGGTATTGATTACGGTTGGTTCTGCAGTTTATACTTGTGGCATGTCACTGGATTGAGTTTGGTTATTTGTTACTAGACTATCGTATTGTTGTTCAATGTGATTATGGATTCGTGTTTAGGCTTACGTATGCCTTAGGCTAAGGCACTGTTGGCCACGGCTGGTCATACCCTGGTTTGGGATGTGATAGTGATGGTATCAGAGTTGTAGTTTATCGGGTTACATATCTTGTGTTTCATCATTTAGACGAGGTCCGAGTCCCTATAGTCCTTAGTACTATGTTGTTGAGTTAGTTTTGTTTAAGCTTGTGTTAAGCTTTTCTTGATTTCAGTTTGAAGGTTAAGAGTTAGCACCTACATATCTACATGGATTGTCTATTTCTTTTGAGCCTTTGATGTTGGTATTACCTTGTCTACTCCATTAGGAGGAACAGTAGTATTGCGAGATGTCTGTAGATCTTGTGAGGTCAACTTGGGTGGTATGATTTTTCCAGTGGGTTTGATTCCCTTAAAAGTGAAGGATTTTGATGTGATTTTGGGGAAGGATTGGTTGACGAAGCATCATGCCTCGTTTTAGAAAGAGGGTAGTTTTTGCTATGCCAGGACAACACGGGTTTTTCTTTTAGGGAGATAGAAAGGGGTCTTCTATTTTCTTCCCTTCAGGCTAACCGAATGTTGAGAAAAGGGTGTCATGGTTATTTAGCTTGTATGGTGGGTACCAAACAACCAGAGCAGAAGTTAGAGGAGTCGCCTATAGTGAGGGAATTTGTTGGTGTATTTCTAGAGGATCTACCTGGTCTTCCTACAAACCGTGAGGTAGAATTTTCCACTGACTTGGTCCCCAATACAGCACCTATCTTTAAAACACCCTATAGAATGGCACCGTTGGAGTTGAGGGAGTTACAAACTCAGTTACAGGAGTTGCTAGACAAAGGTTTTATTAGGCCTAGCGTCTCACCTTGGGGAGAACCTATGTTGTTTGTGAAGAAGAAGGATTGGTCAATGAGGTTGTGTATTGAGTATAAGAAATTGAACAAAGTTACAGTGAAGGATAGGTACCCTTTACAATGCATTGATGACCTATTTGACCAATTGCAGAGAGCTCAAGTATTCTCTAAGATTGACTTGAGGCCAGGCTATCACCAATTGCAGGTAAGTGATGAGGATGTTCCTAAGGTAGCTTTTATACCCCGTTATGGGCATTATGAGTTCTTGGTGATGCCTTTTGGTCTCACAAATGCACCAGCTGCATTCATGAATTTTCTCACGACCCGAACCCGCCCCCATGGGTTAAGGACATAACCGGCCGGTAATCCTGAAATTACCTACGGCCTCCAACCAAGTAAGACATAACTCATTCGAATAAAGGGGCCAAACGGAAGCAGAATTTAAAACTTTGTCCATAGAGCTGTGCTTACATGGCATATCATAACACACCATACATAAAGATATTAATAACTCACATCAGACAATATAGTAGCATAAAGTTCTGTACAGACAGGATCATTCAAGTCTAGGTCAGCCAATCAAAACTACATGCAAATGTATCCAAAGTCCTCGCCAACATGACAAAATGACACAAGATAGCAAAAGAGCGAAGACATGTCTTGTGCGTGAGATGCAAGGGCTGACTCCTCAAAACCCTGGTTGTTCCACACAGACTTCACTGAGGCTGGGTTTGGACCGCTCTTGGCTCACCTACAAACACATGAATGAACGTGAGCGAAAGTCCAGTGAATAATATCGAATAAAGAAGATACATTAGAACAACATACGACAAACAACCTTGGGCCTAATTCATATTCTATCTAATATATATATAGGTATACATAGGGCAGTACCTGCCTGTAGTTCCAAACATATCAGACGGCCTTGGGCCCAATCAGTTCATGTCAAACTGGCATTCGGCCGGGCCCAATTTATATTTCTTTCTTTCTAATACGTACATATGTATAAATATAAGTCAAATGACTGCGGTTCTAAACACATCGGACAGCCTTGGGCCTAATCCATTCATGTCAAACTGGCCTTTGGCCCATTCATACTTTTAATAGTGTCAAACTGGCCTTTGGCCCATTCATACTTTCATTAGTGTTCATTAGTGTCAAACTGGCCCTTGGCCCATTCATTCTATCTTTCATGTCAAACTGGCCTCTGGCCCATTCATTTATATCCAACGGCCTCTGGCCCATTCATTCATGTCAAACCATTATTCATGCCAGACTATCATTCATGTTAGACTGGCCTTTGGCTCATTCATTCTCTTGTTCATGTCGGACTGGCCTTTGGCCCATTCATTCTCTTATTCATGTCAAACTGGCCTTTGGCCCATTCATTTTCTCATTCATGTCAGACTGGCCTTTGGCCCATTCATTCTCTCATTCGTGTCAAACTGGCCTTTGGCCAATTCATTCATGTCAGACGGCCTCAGACCGATTCATTTATGTCATACATGTCAAACTGGCCTTTGGCCCATTCACTTTATCATTCATGTGAGACTGGCCTTTGGCCCATTCATTCTCTCACTCATGTCAAACTGGCCTTTGGCCCATTCATTCTTCTTGGCTCTAAGGCATTGATGAAAAAACAGACTACAAGTCTTGGTCATATGGAGTTGACGAATGATGACCTCGGTAACAAATGATAGGGCAAGCTTAGCCGACATGCTATATGGTCAAATGATATAGGTTCCATCACCTCAGGATGCCGAGGTAATAGAACCTAGGGGGCAGTTGTGGGGACATATTTTTTGGATAACAACACGTGGCCAAGGTGACACTGAAGTGCCAGCCGAGGTGCCACGTGTCCTTGACTTGATGCCTAGGTAATCTCGACTACGCCGAGGTTACCTGCGAAGATTTCAGAATCCGAGATGAACGGATAGGGAACAAGAGTCCTAGAATGGGGGAGGACCTCAACCTGGATAAGGATAAAACTCTTAGGGAGTTTATCTTTATCTACTGGAGAGTCTAGGATAAACATTGAGCCAGAGTCCAAGAGGAGCTAGGCTTCTACAGGGATCAGGTTAGTGTTGGCTATAAAAGAAGGGCACCCTCGTGGGTCTAAGGTACGCTTTTGTATTCTAGCTTGTGAGCTAAGCACAATTGGTTATCTTTGAGAGATATTAATTACTGACTTGACCGCCAGAGTGCCCCCGGGTGGACGAATCACTGCTGGAGTCTTTTCTTTCTGTGACAGGTTGTTCAAGCGTGATCTATTCTACCAATGTTCTCCAGTTGAGTACCTGTTTGGCAGTGTGGTCAGAAAATAGCACACACAGTTTCATAGTTTTTTGGTTCTTGAATGATATATTTCTGATTGATTATAGGTTGGATGCTTGAATGAAACATGCGAATATTTTGCTTAAAATCCCTTGATTGTTAAGAGATCCTTTTTACTTTTTGTTATTTTTTCACTAATAAATATATGACTATTAAGCATAATAGAGTTGCAATTTTTTTCCAAGTCAGCATACTTGATGATACTAAGTTAGCCTAACTCACAAACTTGCAAGAAAGAAAAGTAAGAAGACAATGAGAGTTTGAGAGAATGCCTTTTGTATTTACTTTGAGAAAGCTTTACAACTCTTGGATTATTGATGGAGCAAATGAGCCCCTCTCCTATTTATTAGCATCTTAGGCCTTCTCTAGAATACTCCAGAGTATACAAGAAAAAACGATGAAGAAACTTTTCATGGAAGCTTTCCTTATTCTACAAGATGTTTCTAGAATTCTCCCTAAAAGTATCTATACAAACATCTACCTCATTCCAGAAGTAGGTACAAGGCATTTCTCTAAAAGATTCTAGAAGCTTCTATTGTTTCTATCCCTCTAATATTCACTTGAATACTCTAGAACCTTTTCTTAGATCCTTCAATTTACATTATAGAATTATGTACTATATTTCCATATTTTCTCAAGTCTTACAGGGGCTTCCAGAATATTCCATTAGCCTCCCTTCCTTGAGACTTCCTCTTGGTAGGCAATTCTGTCTAGGTAATTTGGTGGGACGTGACATTCTTCCCTACCTATGCCCGCGACGCCCTCGTCGCGCCTTCTTCCTCGAAGTCGCAAGTTTTCTCCTTGACTTGGGCCTTCTTAGATTTGCCTTGTCTACATGCTCTATTGATGATATAACAACTGTGCATGCCAGTAGACTATCCTCTATAGAGCCAGTCATCTTCTTGGCAATGCCTACTACCTCTTTCTTGTCTGTCCCTAACTTAATATACATAGCTGACAAAAGTTTGAGTTTAGTATTTAGCTCACTCACCATTGGGACCATGCAAGGCCCACCCTCCATAATGCACATTGTGTTGTTACGAGGTAACATTGCTACGTTGAACTCCCGTAAGAATTCCATTCCTAGTACCACGTCATAGTCATTGAGTGATGCTACCGAAAAATTGACTTTTCCATGCCACCCACCAAGGTGCAACTCAATCCCTTGAGCCATGCTATCTACGGGCTTTGCCTTGGTGTTTACTGTCTTGATCAATCCTTAACCCTTGTCAAGTTTAAGACCAAGCCTCTTGGCCTCCTCCGCCTTGATGAAATTGTGCGACGCACTTGTGTTTACCATGACTTCGGTCGCCTTCCCGTTGATCTTGGCATCCATGTACATTAAACCCTTATTCCATTGGGTCAATGTAGTAGGCTTCAATTCGATGGCACTAAGTAGCTATAGAGATCCTATCTGCGGAGTCTCCACCTTTTCCCGTTCTTCAATCATGGCATTGAGGGCTTGCCTCTTGGGACACTCGCTTGCCTAATGTGGCCAGTCACATAGAAAACACTTAGTCTTGGGTTTGAATATCTCCTTGTTCTCTCTAACCTTGCCTTTGCCCTCTTTGCCAGTGGGAGGCTTGTCGTGCCTTTCCATGCATCGGATGCCTTCATTCTTATCCTCCTTACTTTCACTAGAACTTCTGCTAGGGTCACCCTTGGATGTCTTGGCATTGCCATCCCTACGTTTGTACTCAATAAGCGATTCTACCACTCTGTAGACACCCCATTTTTGACCGACCTTAAGACTCAGACGTCACCGATTAAGTGCTCAGTGATGATGCATATTGTGCTCGTTCTGAGGTTTCAGAGTCTCGGCTGCGAGCCTTGCCTCCGGACTTCGGGGCTCTTTTGTGCTTTGCCTCGGCTTGCGAACCAGGTCCTGTTTTCTCTGTTTCCTCTTCCCAAAGGAAGAGAGAGGTCTCGTAGACCATCTCTCAGTGGCCGTAGGCTACGTTTTGTGGTCATAGGCCATTTTTCCCGTTTGGAGACCAGTTACCAGTTTTTCGCAGCCGCCGGCCGTGTGTCTCGGTTTGGGATCGCTTAACTACCTTCGTTTGCTCCAGTTTTTGGCACACACCTTGTTTCCTCCCTTTAGAGTATTTCCTCCCTTTAGAGGGACACTGTGGCCCAGGAGACCACCTTTGTGGTCATACGCCACTTCCGGTGCCTAACAGCCTGTTTTTAGGGCCTCGGACCGCGCGTTTTGGCCCCCGAACCTTCATTTTGCATCCGTTTTGGTCCATTTTTGGTAGAGACCCTATTTTCACTGTTAGGGAGGGGGTAGTATGGTGGCCGGCCACCTTTTCCCCGGAAAAACCAGTTTTCTCTTTTTCTCTCTCTAAAAGCTAGTTTTTCTGACAGAAAGCTGGTTTTTCTAACTTTTGAGCCACAATTTCTGGTTTTTCACACCATCATTGTGTTGTGCTCATCTGGGAGGCCACCAATATGGGTAGGCCGACCAGTAATTCTTCTTGACCCTTTTGAACCCCTCTAAAAGTTGGTTTTTCTCTCTCTTGGGTCACATTTTCTTGTTTTTCACCACACAGCTGTATTCTACTCATCTGGGAGGCCACCTTTCTAGGGAGGCGGACCAACTTTTTTGCTTGACCCTTTTGACCCCTGGTCGGCCGACCAAGGGGAGTGGCACTTTTTCTGGTTTTCCATCATACAGTTGTGTTGCACTCATCTGGGAAGCCACCCATCTGGGTTGGCCGACTAGCATTTCACCTTGAACCTTTTGACCTTTGGTCGGCCGACTAGGGGGAGTGGTCGGCCGGCCACCTTAGCTGGTCGGCCAACTTTCTTCTCTTTGCTCTTCTCAAGTGCAACACAACTGTGCCAGCTGTGAAGCATTTGACCCACTGTCCGAGACTTTGACCATTTTTTTGATCCTTTTTAGTTGGTTTTGACCCCCTTGCCTAGCTTCTTAAAGAAGCTTGACCCTTTTGGTCTAGCTTCCTCAAGAAGCTTGACCCCTTTGGTTAAGCTTCTTTGAGAAGCTTTGACCCTCTCTTAAGGCTTCTCCAAGAAGCCTTGGCTTTCTTCCTCTATAAAACCAACACTCCCCCTCCATTTACAAGGGTTAGAAAGTTTTGGCTGGAGCATACATACAACTCCCTCTATCTCTATACTTCAAGCCTCCAAACCCTAATATTCTTGGCCATTTTACCTCATAGCCTACCACCTCCACCATCCATTCCAACACCTTGTAGGTCATTTGCAGAGGTTGAGAGCTCACATTGTTGGTCCAGAAGTTGCTGCATTGCTGTGCTACAAGGGTAAGTCTTCATTTACCCCTTTTTTGCACTATTTTGCTCTATACTTTAGCTCCATTAAATATTAAAACTCTTCTTTTGTGTCCCCTTTTTTATTTTTATTGTCATTAGTCCCTTTTTTGTTACAAAAATTATTGTGTCCCCATCCTAGTTGGATAGACAACGGATGTAATACAAGGTATGCAGTTTTAGCCTCAGTTTGTAATTGTTGGTTTTGTACTTGAAATATTTTCTTCTTATGATGAGATTTTATTATTATTATTATTATTATTATTATTATTATTATTTTATGATTTTACGCTTTCATTGTGCAGATTCATCAAACGTTTTGGACTCTAGTGATTCGTCAAACTGAAAGTTTTGGACTGGTGATTTTGTATGAACTTCCTGATGCTCGTGTAGATAATGCTTTAATTCATGTTTACCTAATGACTAGAATCTACATTCTCCGTACTTTCCTATCTATTCAAGTACTTCATTTTTTTGGATGTTTCCAAAACAATGTGGTATTTTTGTGTCAATATTTACGTTTCTAAAGAACTCTTTGGGAATAACTTCCTCAAAACATCAGTTGTGTGGATTTTTGGGCATATTAATTTTTTTTTGGGCATATTAATTTTTCTGCAAGTGCTTTATAATGGAATTATGTTCAGAATTGAAGTTGATAATATTGTTTGTTTATGTGGTGCTTTGTTGTACTGTTATTGCATATTCATCTTCGACGTCTTGCGTAGCCTTATTTTAGCCACTGTATGAATCCATCCTATACCAGTCAGTATTGCAGGTGGCCTTTTTTTCCCTCCACTTTTTACATGAACGTAACATTTCTCAAGATTTTTTTTGGTTTGTTTTGCTTTTCCTTCTTTATTGTTCACCTCCCCATGGCGGGGTGTAAGGTTCAAAAACTTCCTCTATATTTGATGATGGAGTTTTGAAAGCAAAACACATGAATGAATTGGGAGTGTTTCCAAATGTTTCCAAATTAAGTATTTGCGTTTATATTAATAGCTTGATTTGCATCCCCCTTTCATACTAAAATTACCTACAATGTATAGTTTCTCTAACTAATTAGTGAGTATTATTGTCTCAAGTCAGATTTTGAACCCCTCTCGATTTATGAGAGATGAGTGTTTTGGGTCTATTTATAGTAGTAAAAAAGTAACCCTAAGGTCAATGAAAATGATGAGTCCAAAACCCCCCAAAAGTAGGGCCCATTAGAACCCCAAAATTCTAAAAAAAAAACATGCAAGGGTCGACCCCTGGTTTGGTGGTGTCGACCCTTCAGGAAGAAATGACAATGTTGTCAAGGCAAGGTGTCGACCCTTGGACAGGAAGGGTCGACGCTAAATTCCAGCACCTAAACTCAGATTAAACTCAGATTCTGGAGTATACAAGGGTCAACCCTTCCCTGACTGGTGTCGACCCTTGAGGCCAACAACAAAAGAAAGGCGTCGACACCACCAAGGCTGGTGTTGACCCTAAATTTTAGCATCACTTCCAGAATTTCAGCAACAAGGGTCGACCCTTAGGAAGGCTGGTGTCGACCCTAAAATAGAATTTTTAAGTTTCTATGGAACTTTTGGACAAGAACAAATGCGAGCAAACGAACAAACCCAACGAATTTAAATCGGATTGTACTCCTTCAAAACAAATATACAACAACTTCAAAGACTTCCAAAATGAAAATAAAGGGATTAAATACACCTTCCAATAGATTAAAACACCCAAGTGTCACAGATTATCTTTCTTAGGCTTCTTTCTAACTCTTTAGTTCATTTAGGATGCTTAATGTGTACCTAAGAATGCTCAGAAATGAAGTAGAACAGAAATTGAAACATAACACAACATCTCAAAGTTTTCTAAAACAGGATACTTTGCTCAAACGCAACATTGGTGACTCAAGCGAACCCCTAAGTCTGCAAAAGTACTGGATGCTCTCATTTTATGCTCGAGCCAACTTCTTGATTGCTCGAGCCAAGACTGAAAATAAAAGGTGGTCGCTCGAGCAGTATTTTGGTCGCTCGAGCCAACCTTCATTATCTGCAAAACTACTGGATGCTTGATAAGTGCGCTGGAGCTACCTTTTGGTCGCTCGAGTAGTCTGTCGAATCTCTGGAATTTTCAAAATTCTGTTTTGAACTTCAAACACATATCCAAGGCTTCAAATTCTTGCATGACTCACTCAACTATGCAAGAACACTCCCAAATATATATATTTCAAGTTAACTTCAACCCATTGTTCAAAACTCCATGAGTTCAACAAAATTCAAACCTTATTTTATGTTTGTAAAATCCACATTTTATATCTTGCATTCACAAGCTTCAAATCTTAAAATTGAGCCTTAAAACATGACAATTCATGCATGCATGTGCAATATGACTTTGAATTCAAACTGAAACATCATAAATCATGTTCAAAAGCACGAGCCTTCACAATTTCTTGCATGCATGTATGATTTAACACTAAATTCTTCATGCTATGCTCATGTCTTGCACTAAATTACAAAGTTTTCTTGAATTCACAAGCTATAAGATTTTAATTCACAATCTAAGGTTCAATTACTCACCTAGAGCCTTTAACTATTCCAAATTAAGCTAGTTCTTGAGCCTAGCTCTTCAAATCTCCAAGCTTTTAGTTCAAGTCTTCAAATTTGACTCTCCCCTCTCTTAAAATCACACACTCTCTGTCTATAATGCTTAACCTCAGCGAAATTGTTGAAGAAGAGCTCAAATATATGAGCTTAATCACCATCTCAAACTTGATGAGAAACTAAGGCAAATCAATGCATCGTTTCGCCTATGTCCGACCATAACTTGCTAGAAGTGGCTCACGTGCATGTACGAACCAGTTTTCCATCATAAAGCATGAATTTTGGCTGGTGAAAACCAACAGGGAGTGGCGTGTTCTCTATCTCAAGGGAAAAAGAGGTGGGGCTCAGACTTGCTAGATCCCTATCTGGTGGTACGTGTGCCACCAGGTGCGGCGGTGGCATTATGACCTCAATGGCACGACCTCTAGGGGCCAACTGTTGCAGCGTTGACACCCTTTAAGCCTTCCGTCGGCGCGCTCGCTCCTCTAATATATCCCTCAGATCTCCCAATCGATTGGAATATGAGTATCTCAACGTCGTCGACGAACGTGAAAGACAACAGCTGCTGTCTCAAGTATGACACAATTCTGCCAATGTGACAAAGTCGTCTGCTCTGAAACTCCTCGAAATGGTAAGCGAAGAAATTGGCCGCCTACTCCAACTGCCAGAATAGTGGGACTGGGTGTACTCACTTTGGTTTTCCACTCCAATAACATCCTTTCCTTTCAATTGGCTGGCATGGCCTCCATCACCGTCACCATATTTCTGATGATGGCGTCTTCATCCCTCAGCTTGCTCTCCAAGTGCTAAGTGTGTGACTCTCGTCGGCGGCGGCGCCCTTCTGGGCACAATGAGCACCTAGAACTCCTTGCGCATTTGTCTCGCTCGTCTCTGACGGGCCCTCACGTGGAGGTCTCCAAACCAGCCATTATCGAAACGACGAGCAAGTCATCGTGCCGCAAGACGGACTTTGGTATAATGCTGTCAATATTGAATTTTGAAACGTCGTCGTTGTTCACCATGGAAACTGATCAGAAAAGCTTGGAGGTCAAGGCTTTGTCTGTTGGATTCCCACAAAAGGCGCCAATCGTACGAGGAGCAAACATGCTTCGCTTCCGTAATCCTTTCGTCCAAGCCTCGCGTTACTCCAAATGATGTCAATCAACCTGAAAACATGACAACGGTGAGATACCAGGCAGATGTGTTGTCGGAAAATCCTTACGACGATCAAGTTAGCACCCTTAGAGAGAGGAAAGACAAAAGCAAAGGTAGCTTTGTGTAAGGAAAGTTCCAGACTTTTTGCATGGAAGCACCGCAGGGCTTATATAACTTGTGTGTGCACTACCTTGCTCGCTCTTTCCTGGATGCGTAGATGTATTATCCTCTCTTCACCTTACACGTGTGTGCGTCAATACTGCCAAACAAAATCGACAAAACAACCAAATAGTATTGACACGTACAGACGGTGGGTTCCTCTCCTCGCACTCCAATTGGGCCACGTAACATGCTACTACCGAGCTAATTCTACCTCGGTCGACCTCAGATATACTCAAGATTGGAATGCCTCTTCCAAGTTGTCGAGCACAGTTTTCCCAACCCTACTTGCTTAGCTAACAACTCGGTTAAGCCTCAAATAACCCTTTCGTCATAACTCATAGCACGGTCGAGAGCCTCTTTATCCTCTCAACCTTAGCCTGGCCATGCTCTGGAGATGCCGATGTAACTCAGCCAAGATCTATACCTCGGTTAAGTATGACGTTCTCAACTCGCTTACCTCGACCCATAACTTAAGTTTGTCTTATCTGAGGACTTTACGGCCCGGTTGCTTGGTCAGGAACAGGGCCCAAACCTGATTTTGCTCGGCCCATTTGTTCGGCACAAATTCCCCTCTTAGTGTATTTTGTACTAAAATTTAAATAAAAAAAAATCATAAATTGAGTTTTACAAATCAATTTTAAGCAAAATTGATATATGTAGGTTTTTCTTTTCAATATTTTCAAATAAGATCAATATTAAGTTTGAAATTTCAAAAACAAATGCTAATATATTGATTTTTTGGTTAATCAAAACAACAAAATAATATTTTTTAAAAAGTAAGCGCTCGAAATAGCCTTTTGCAATTTTTAAAGGATAGATCCTAAAAAAATACATGGAATAAAGAAAAAAAAATTGTCTAAAACGAACTACCAAGCATAAAGTTATTACCTACTGAAGTTTTAACACTTTTTTTTTTTTTTTTTTCACACCTTCATATTGATCAAATCATTCAAATAGTTATCTGTTCAAATCATTTATGGTGTTCAAATTTGAATAGGTCATAACTTTATACTCAGTAATTTGTTTTGGACGATTGGTTTTTTAATCAACAAAAAGAAACTTTATTAATAAAATCAATCATACATCAAATACAAAGATAAGCATCAATAAAAATAAACAAGTGCAAAAAGTATCAAAGCTTAACTATCAAAGCACCAATGATCCAAACATTCCCTAGACTTTAGTGTGTGACTAATTCAATGGTACAAAGTTAAATGCTAGAAAATTTATTTCTAATAGGTAATGCTATTAAGTAGTTCAATACTATAGTTCCTATTATTCCTATGATTGGATCATTGTCTAAAGCCAAATTTTGTAATGTGTTAGAACATTCCATTAGTAAGCCACTGTGGGCCGATTTATCAGATTTTGTTTTTTACACTATTTCAAAAATTCAAGGACTCAATCATATGGATTATATAAATACAAGATTTCCAATCTTAGCACGAAAATGAAAGAAAGGGACTCAACTTAAAGTGAGTTAAACAAAATTTCATACTCGATCTCATAAGACATAGAATTTTGTGGAAAGTCATATTCGATAAAACTTATATGTAAAGCTTGGAAGGAGATCTTTCATATATTTTGAAATCCACCCTACAATATAATGTAAACAAGCCAAAATAAGTTATTTTAGTCCTTATAAAAAGAAATCGAATTTTGAACCTCTTTCATGCTCATGTCACATCAAGGTACTTCAAAACAAAATAAAAAAAAATACAAGATTTGATCAAATTAGTCACAATTGATTAGTTAACATGTTAGTTAGCCGTATTCTGAAATACGGAGGTGAGCGTAATTTACCTTTATTTATTTATCTTTCGTTATGACGTTGTTTCTTGAGTAGTCAAAATTTTTAGCGTTGAACTTCTAATCTTATGCTGCTGATAACTGATTGTCCAGTTAAGGTTAACATAATTATCGTGATATTTACAAATGTAAATACTCTCTTACTGAACAATGTCACATAATTCTTAGTTGGTGCAATAGATTATCCTGAGAACGTTGTCCAAGTTTAAGCCACAGAAGGGCAGCTGCCTTGGTTAATTATTTTACTTTTCTTCATTCATTTATTTATTTTCATGCTTTTAAAAATATAAAAAAGGTTTCAAAATAACCGTCACTTTCATATCATTTGCATTTTTGTCCAAACAAAAAGATTCTCAAAAAATCAAAATCAACATTTTAGTTTTTCTCAAAAAGTTGATATTTCCAAAACCAAAACAAAAACAAAAACAAAACAAAACAAAACAAAATAAAATATCCTATAAATTATTTACCAAAAAAATTCATAAAAAAGGAAAACAAAACAGGCCATTCAACATCCCGTTAAAAGAAGCGTTACATTGTTGAGCAATCCCTCAAGAATCCGTAGTTTTTCTTTCAAAAAAATTCAGAGGTTTTAATGGGCAAAATGGGGCACCCCACACAACTCTGTGAGTAAGCTATAGGATTTTCCATCAAAGTTTGCCCAAAAACATAAAAACAAAACCAAAGTAAAGATTGTAACACTAAAATGTAAACAGAGAGTATAAGCATCTTTTATGTTTTTTTAATAAATGAAGCACAGGAATCCATCAACTTATTGCTAGCATGTAGTATTTAAACATTTAAGTAAACCACAAATAACTTGCCACAAAAAATTTAAAAGAGCATAAAACAAAAGAGTTCCTGATAATGTAAAACACAGACACGCTTGTGGTCCTCCTGAAGGAATTCGAAGCTCTGTTTCACTTTTCACTGCCATTCATTGTTTATTAAATGGAAATGGGAAGAACACTCAAAGGAACTTGTGGATTTCCGCGCAAGACAATCCGGACATGCATCATCCATTTCCCCTTTGAGAGGCTCGCGGGGTCGAAAACCCGGAAGGGCGCCCCAGGCAAAAGTTAGAGCAAAGGAAAAATACAAAAAAAAAAAAGCAAAAAAATACAAAAAAGAAGAAAAGAAAAGAAAAAGACAAAAAATGCAAAAAGAAAAGAAAAAAGAAATGAACAAAAGAAAATGAAAAGAAGCTCGCAAGGTCGAAAACCTGCATTGGGCGCCTTGGCAAAAGTGAGAGCCTAAAAAGTGAAGGTTAAAATACCCGAGTGTACCTTAACCGGAACTACGTAAGGCTTGATTCCCATGTTTGGGATACGTAGGCAACTTCACCATGAAGTCCAGCCCCCAACGCTTTCATAGCGTCTCAGTCCATGCGATGGTTTCAATTTCATCCCCAAAGTCCAGTGGCCAACACCCTTCAAGGTGATTGTGTCCATATATGCGTTGTGACCGTCTTCGTCATCTCTGTGTCTGAGAGTTCGACCATCGCCAATGAAGACTGTTTACAGATTGCTGCGGCACCATCCCAAACAAGGGGCAACTTTCCGTTGCCACAAGCCGTCGTGAGACGCTATTCAAACTAGGGGGAACTTTCCGTTGCCTCCCACCCCCCTTCAAACCAGGGGCAATTTTCCATTGCCTCCGATCCGAGGTTGCGCATCTCAAAAGGTAAGTTCCATGCTTGTTAAGCATCAGCTGTTTGAAAAATAGTTTTTGAAAATTTTTACTAAGGTTGACTATTTTCTCGAAAACTATTCCATTTTCCAAAACTGGACCATTGTCTTGGACCCAAAAAGGAAAATTTTCAGTGCTCATAGCCTGACTTGCATGATTTTCAAATCAAAAATCGAACAAGTACGTTAATCCGACTCTCATCTTGATCAAAACTGTTTTAGTAGAAAGCAAAAACAAAAAATGGTTAAAATGATGAACTAGGGGCACAGTTGAGCCAGGCATTCTGTCTCTCCCCCGTCGTCAACATACTTGCCAGAATTGCTTCCGCCTCCGTCATGAGGTGCAAGATTTGATTGACAACGAGGTTATCCTCCCGCCCACCTCAGCCAAGTCCGTTACCACCCAGTTATTGGATTTTGA
>NW_021025184.1:0-10564 GCF_004153795.1 Camellia sinensis
TTGCTTTCGATTCCGCATAGAATATGCTTTACTTTCAATGTTGCATAGAATATGCCAGTCTTATGCACGGAATATGTCTTCAAATATGCTTTCCATGATTGCATAGAAAATGCCCCCATACTTGCATAGAAAATGCATCTCATCGCACTTCTTTTGTGCACCTCACTCGCACTGTCTTGTGTACCTGTATTGCATTGTTTTGCACATCTCTAACATGCGCTGTCATGCACATTCTACTTGCATTGTTATGCACCCATTCAATTGCATTGTTTTGCACTCTCCTTTGTTTCGAAACACCGAGATATGTCCCTATGTTTCTTCTCCTTTGTTTGGAAACACCGGGATATGTCCCTATGTTTCTTCTCCTTTTCCGAAACACCGGGATATGTCTCTATGTTTCTCTCATTTTCCGAAACACCGGGATACGTCCCTATGTTTCTCCTTCCTTTTAAAACACCAGTATACGTCCCTATGTTTCTCCTTCCTTTTGAAACACTGGGATACGTCTCTATGTTTCTCCTTCCTTCGGAAACACCGGGATACGTCCCTATATTTCTCCTTCCTTTTGAATCACCGGGATACGTCCCTATATTTCTCCTTCCTTTTGAAACACTGGGATACATCCCTATGTTTCTCCTTCCTCCGGAAACACCGGGATACGTCCCTATATTTCTCCTTCCTTTTGAATCACCGGGATACGTCCCTATATTTCTCCTTCCTTTTGAAACACCGGGATTCGTCCCTATGTTTCTCCTTCCTTCTGAAACACCGGGATACGTCCCTATGTTCCTCCTACCTTTTCGAAACACCGGGATACGTCCCTATGTTTTCTCTTCTCATTCCGAAACACCGGGATATGTCCCTATGTTTCTCCCTTTGTGGTTAAGAGCATTCAGAATACGTTCCAATGCTTGAACCATTCTGAAACACTGGGATACGTTTCTATCTTTCTCCCCCTTTGGTTAAGAGCATTTGGAATACGTTCCAATGCTTATACCTTTCCGAAACCCGAGATATGTCCCTATATTTCTCCCTCATTGGTTAAGGGCATTTGGAATACGTTCCAATGCATATATCTTTCCGAAACACCGGGATATGTCCCTATGTTTCTCCCTCTTTGGCTAAGAGCATTTGAAATAGGTTCCTATGTTTGAACCATTCCGAAACACCGAGATATGTCCCTATGTTTCTCCCTGTCCCCTTTCCTCACACGATTTCAGCGTGTTTGGAATTTATCTTAGGTTGCATTGTCATGCACACCTTTTCACTTGCATTGTTACGCGCATTCCGCTTACATTGTTGCGCACGCTCCTTTTCAAAACACCGGGATATGTCCCTATGTTTCCCCCTTTTTTTTTAGAGCATTTGGAACACGTTTCAATGCTTGTGCCACTCTTTTTCCTTTCGCGTGCAACGCGACGAAATCTTGTTTGAGACCTCGGGTGTCCCCAGTGGTCGCTTTTAGCCTTTCCTACATGGCGCATGGTTGAGATTGTATAATTCTCTTACATCTTTTCTGCATTAAGATGTAGTTTGGTTTTTGCTTGCTTAAAACTGTTGCATGTTATGCTTCGTTACAGCTTTCTTTACATGATCATAAGTTATGCTCGGCTTTGTGCATTGTCTTGCATTTTGCCCCTGCCTTCGGGCGCATATCTTTGTCTGTAGCTTGTACGCTTTGTCTACGTCTTTGGCCTTGCCAAAAATGGGTCGTCTCTGGGCTTTGACATTTACTCCCGTCATTGTTATGACTTTCGAGTTCTGTCAAAGAGGGCCAACTGTAGACACCCCATTTTTGATCATCCTCAAGACTTGGACGTCATCGTTTGAACACTCGATGATCATCTATGTTCGTGTTCGTTTTGAGTTTCCGGAGGCCTCGGCCGCGCACCTTGCCTCAGGATCTCTTAACTTGCCTGTTCTGTGCTTGGTTTTGCACCAGGGACTTGTGTTTTATGCTTCTAAGGGTGGGAAGAGGCTTGTTAGCCACCCCTGAAACCCAACGGCCGTGGCATGAAGCCACCGGCCTTTCCTTTTTCCTACTGACCAAATGTTTGGTCGGTCGGCACTTATCTGAGGTGTATCGGCATTTTGTGTGGTCGGCCAACCATTTTTCTGGCCGGTGGTCTCCTTTTTGCATTTTTCAAGCATTATGCATGGCAGCTGTGCCAGCTGGAGTGCACGGACCTGTCCTCCATACACGTGTATGGAGGAATTTGCTACCTTTGCACCCTTTTGGTCTAACTTCTTGGGGAAGCTTGGACCTTTGTCTTAGTTTCCTCAGAAGCTTGGGACACCTGTCTTGCAGCTTCCTAAGGAAGCCTGGCCCCTTTGCCTTAAGCTTCTTTAGGAAGCCTTGACCCTTTTGATTAGCTTCTCTTGGAAGCTTAGGCCCTTCGCCTTGTCTATATAAGGAGGCCTCCCTCCTCCTTTGAAGGGGTTCAACAAAAAACCAGAGATAATAAATACATATTTGATATATACTCCACTCTCTCTCTATATATATCTCTCTCTCTCTCTTCATTTGTGTGTGTTTGAGGGCCAAATAATGTGTTTTGTTCTTAGTTTTGCACTAAGACACATAGCATTACACCATACTTCGACTTTGGAGATGTTGAGGGTTTGTTCTTGAAGTTTTGAGCTGGTTTTGATCAGAAGAAGGAGGCTGGACTTGCTATTCTTGAAGTGTTCTTCAAGGGATTCTGCAGGAAGAAATAGTCGGCCGGCCATTTGTATTGCCGACCGGCCATCAGTGTCCAGCCGATGGCCCAATATTTAGCCGATGAGCATATTCCCATGGCCAGTTATCTTATTCCTTGGCCGGTGGCATTCCACAATGCTCAAGGAGCAGTTCAGAAGCAACCTCAGAATTTTCATAATTTTCAGAGGAGTAGGGCAGTGTAAACAGAGGCAAAAGTGGCATCATATCGGGTTTCCGAGCAAGGCAAATCGAGCATGCATCATCCACGCATTCTGAGGCAGAAGCTGCGGCGGTCTCTTTAGTTTCATATTTAGGCTGTTTTTGTAAATAATTTATTAATTAGAGGGTTTGTAATAATTAATGGACGAGGATAGTTGATTTGTTATTCGGCCTGTACTATTCTTTCGGACCCTCTGAGCGAGGGCAATTGTGTAATAAGAGTGTGTGAGTGTGTGTATGTTTTCCAATCCCTACGTCTTTCTCCCTTTTACTTACCTGCTTTCAATGGTTAGTACTAGGACATGTTTAAATTAGCATACCTTATGCTATGCATGCGTGCATCCATACATTTGTCTTGCATGCACCAGGCTCGGAGCATCATACTAACTGCATTGTATTTCAATTCCAAGTTGAATACGTGTTAGCTGTAGCATCATCACATGCCATTTTAGAATAGCCGAGCCTATTGTATTTGCATCTCGCATGTGTTGCATTAGCCATCTTAACGTGAACTAGGATCATGCATATGATTATTAATTTGTTTTGGCTTGGAGTACTCGGTAAGCATTTATGTTTTAGCATCCTTGCATGAGTGTAAGTGTTGCCATGATAGCATGCTTACCATGAGGCTATGTGCTTATGTGTTATAATTGCCTGAATGACTGTGGGTGAAGGTTAGGTTGCTTGAATTGGAATAATTCGTCGAAACTCGTGTTTTAGCCTACTTGCGAGTAGCAAATTTCAATCCATTTTCAAAACAAACGGATATGCGATGTTTTGTTCCAATTTAGGAAATTCAGTCTATACTTGTATGATGTGCGCATAACATAGTAATTCTAGGCTAATAAACCGGAATAAGAGCACATAATGTTTTCAAAAATCGATATCATGGTTAGTTGATGCCGATCTTTGATCGGGCGAGCGGGGGTGCTCATAGCTGACCTTCCCCAATCGTACCCAAGTTCCCGAGCTGAGGCAACGTTGGTGATGACGGACACATGGCCTTAGGCAAACGAGTCAGGGTTTCCTAAATTCCCCCATAAAAGATATTTAGGTGGCGACTATGTATTTGGAAAAGTAGTCCATGTTTGGCACTTCTTTACAAAAATTAGTTTTCCAAAACGATTTGCCGGATTTGGACTCTTTGGTTCAGATTTAGAACCGTGACAATTTGAGTCCGAACTGTAGTAAGCCCAGAACGAACAAATCGGGATTTCCCTCCTGGGGCGTTCGGGGACGTCTACAACGAGCATTTACTATATATGAAGAAGGAAGCTGATGGAAGCTTGTTGTATGCATGCCTCTACGTTGATGATTTGATATTCACTGGGAATAAAATGTTTGAATCCTTCAAGAAGAGTGTGGTCCAAGAGTTTGAAATGACAGATATTAGATTGATGTGTCATGTTCTTGGCATTGAAGTATTTCAAAGAAACGATGGAATCTTCATCCCACAAAGTAATCATGTGAAGGATATTCTCAAGAAATTTGGCTTGGAGAATTGTAACTCTGTCTCAACACCTGTTGAAATAGGATTAGAGTTAAGAAAAAATGAGCAAGGAGAAGTTGATCCTTCATATTTCAAGATCTTGATTGGAATAGCTTTCCTTTAATTAATTTCCAAGTTAAGAACCTCATTTTAACAAGCAACCTATCATCCATTTTCTTTCATTTGAGAGTTGTTTCAACAAGTTGAAGGTTGTTCAAAACATGAGCTAGAGATCTATGCTATAATGGCTTAATCTCACGGGTTCCATCGCCAACGGCATAGTCTCTCTTTCATGTTGAGAATCACTTCCCATTTGACACGCTTCTCATTTAGTGGACTTAACTGTTATCTTGGACAAGTGAATTAAATAATGGAAAAGACTAAAAACATTGGCTTAAAACGAACCAACCAACGTAGAGAAAATGAGCTGTATTAGTTAGGTTTGGCCGGATGTTATGCCAAGTCTATTGCGTTAAGGGTCATCTTACATCGATTCATGATGTTTCGATGAGCCTTGAAGCATTCCTACCTCCCTCTTTGAGCTTACTCCATGGTAGGAGGGAGGGGTGGCTATTGATTCATTGCATTAATTAATTTTTGTCCAAAATCATGCCCTAACTCATCAAGCAATCAATTTTCTCATTGATGGTTTTGGAAATGACTTTGTTCTTCTCTTGAGGTTTACTATGACAGAGAATAGTAGAAGGGACAAACAGAGTTCATAATAACTCTGTCTACACTGTTTTTACTTCAGAGCACGAAAATAGGATTTTGCATAAAATTAAGGCATGGCCGGCCTTATTTGGGCTCGGTCGGTCTACATTGGAGGCCGACCAGCCATCAATGTTTGGTAAGGTAGTGTGTTTTGCAAAAACAGAAGGCAATGACTGAAGGTGAAATAGAACAGATTCTAAGGAAGGTAGACAGAGTTACTTCTGAAACCACTACGTGCATGCCATCCTTGTGCTTCCATTGTAAATTGTAAATTTATGATCTCAAAATGGTTATAGTTATTGTCATTGTAATTAATATTGTTGTAGTAATGATTTGTTAGATAGTTTATTTTGTTGTAATAGATTAGCTAGTTTAGTTAATTATAGCGTAGCTAGTTAGTTACTTATTCATTCATTCAGTTTAGTAATAAATAGTTTAATTTAAACTCTGGGACATTGATTTGTGCCCTCTTGCACAAGGGAAAACATGTAATAAGTTGTATGTCTTCCAACCCCACGTCTTTCTCCTTTTTACTTATTTGCTTACGATGGTTAGTATAGAACATCATTTTTCAAATTAGCATCTTTACGCTTTACATCCATTGTCTTGCATGCTTCCACGGTTCATCTCATCATACTGACAAAATGTTTAAGTTCATTGCTTAAATATGTGATTTATTGTATGTTTTGAATGGAATTATATGCCATGTTCATAGCCGAGCCTATTAAAATTACATAACGTGTGCGTTGTATTTAGTCATATTGCATTAGTTAGAAGCATGCATATTTTCTAATTATTTCGCTTTGTTTTGGCTCCGAGTACTAGGTGAGTGTAGACACCCCATTTTTGATTGTCCTCAACACTTGGATGTGCTTGCAGGTACATCCAGCAACAAGTTTGATTGCTCGTCGAGTGTTCGACTTTCGCGACGGAATGCTCCAGGTTTGATCCTTCCAAACCCTATTTCCATTCTATCTCATTTTTGGACCATGTGTTGGTCCTTGCTTTGTGATGACCTTGATGGCTTGTCGGCCATCAAAGAAGGCTGCCGGCCATAGGCTTTGCCCTGTCGGCCACAGATAGGCACTACCGGCCATTAATGAGGCACTGCCGGCCACCACTGATGGCCGACCGGCCACTATTATTTCAACAGATATATTTTAGATATTTTTTAGCCAACTGTTTACAGGATAGACCATATGCTTGCACGTGGAGGGCTGGATTGCTTTGAAGGCACTTTGTATCTTCTATATATAGAGGCTATCTATATGCATGCAAAGGCTTACAACATTTGGGGTGAGATATTTTCCTCTCTCTCTCTTTCTCTCTACAATCCTCTCTCTCTCTATATTTTAGCCTTGAAAGTGTGTTTTCTCTGCACTTGTGCACTACAACACCTAGTAAAACACCATTACCTTGTTGCTGAGGTACTTGAGGGTCTTGTTTGGACTCAAGAAGCTGGTTTTGGCTCAGAGAAGTTGCTGTTTTAAAGTTGTGCTTCAAGGGTGAGCATATTCCTCTTTAAGCTTTGTTTTTGTACCCCCTTTTAAGGCTATTTAAACTATCTCTTTTTGGCCTTTTAACCACTGAATTCCAAAGGAATTTTAGTCATGGAAAGGTGGTTTTGAGACCCCAAATGGGAGGTGGTGGTCCCCTCTCCTCTTGTCTTGCTTGCTTGTGTTGATGGCCCACCAAATGAGCATGCGTTTCTACTTCTTTGTGGCTTTGTTCAAGCATATTTTTGTGGCTTTTTATCCATAACTCTATTTTTGTCTTGTTTGGTCATTGGTTGCTCACATCTTATACCTCTAGTGCAATCTTGTTTGTTTGCATAGTATGCTTCATGAGTTAGTCCATTGTTCTAGCATGCTTTAGCTCTGTGTCAGCATGTTTTTACTTATGTTTTGCCATGCTCAAACTCTTTTTTGAGTGGTCTTGGCCCTTTGAGGCTTGCCTTGTATGGTTGTAATGTAAAGGACCTTGACTAGCTTTGAGTTTTGAGGCCTTTAACATGTTATGCATGTGATGTTTGCATGGTATGGCACCATTTAGTATGTAATTTCAGGGCATATAGTGTAGTCATACTCTCATATACTTCACTTCTTCATAGCTTTTGAGGGTTGTGTGTTATGCCTTGTTTATGAGCCAATACGTATGCATACTTGTCTAAGCTTTTGGGCTCCCTTTTCAGCATGTTTTAACCTTTGTTTTGGCATGATTGAGCTCTGGCCAGAGCTGGTTTTGTTGTTTAGGCTATGTATTGCATGCTTCTTGTGTAGTGCTTTTTACTAGCTTTGAATTTTAAGGCCTCTTGCATGTTATACTTTTGATGTTTGCATGATACGTCATCATTTGGCATATGATTTCAGTGCTCATATCTCTGCCCTACTCTTGTATATATCACTCTTTCAATGTGTTTGAGAGTTGAGCTTTGTATCTTGCTTGCGAGCCATAAGTTGAGCATGCATTTTCTTCCCTTTTATGCTATCATCTTAGCACTTTTTGGGCATTGTTTTGGCATGCATGAGACCTATTTAGAGCTAGTTTAGTCCACGAAGCATTGTATTGCATGTCTCTAGTGTTGTGTCCTTCACTAGTTTCATCATTTTAGTCCCTTAACATGTTATGCATGCGTTGTTTACATGTTAGAGCCTTGTGTTTCATGCCAAGCATAGCATATTGCACGGTGTTCAATCGGACGTTATGTTGAACCAAGGTGGATTGGTCCACTTCATACTCAAAGTGATGAAAGTAAGCCAATCCCCTTTGGGTGTGTTTGTTTGGACGGACTGGATAAGGGGGGATTGTAATCCATCGGACTGTTAGTCCCAGGATATATTATCCCCGGACTATTTGGTTAGATTGGATTTGTATCCTATGTTTGTTTAGTCATGGGATTAGATGTCTGGATTGAACTATTTTTAGCGAATCCAAAGTTTGGTAAGACGGACTGGATAAGGATAAATGTTCAAAAGACTATTTTATCCTTGAAATTTATAATTTTTATTTAATATATAATATTAAATTTGTAATCTATAATTTATAATTTAACAACACCAAAAAAATTTAATTTATAAGGCCATAATTTTTAATTTATTATTTTCAATTAAATTAAATTTATAATTTTAAATTGACGACAATAAAAAATAATTTTATTTAATATATAAAGTAAATTTTCAACAATACTAAAAAAATTTAATTTATAAAGCCAAAATTTATAATTAATTATTTTTAAATAAATTTAATTATAATTTATATTTTTTGATTAATATATAATTTTAAATTAACATCACTAAAAAAAATTGTAAATGTTCAAAAGACTATTTTATCATTTTCCAATTGTTTACTAAGTAATAGCATGTTTAATTTATTATTTTTAATTAAATTTAATTTATAATTTATAATTTAAATTTTTTATTTAATATATAATTTTAAATTAACAACACTAAAAAAATAAATTATAAATGTTCAAAAGACTATTTTACCATTTTCTAATTGTTTGCTAAGTAATAGCATGGTGGTAAAATGGACATTTCAGAGCTTAATCCCATGGGATACCAATCACATGGAAACAATCCCACCCATCCCCCTCAATAGGATAGGATAGTCCCACAAATATAGGACTAATTGTCTGGGGAGACTATTAGTCTAGAGCAAAAAAAATGAAACAAACAATGGACTATTAATCCGGTGGGACTAATAGTCCAATCCCACGCCCTAATTCTTCAAAACAAACACATCCTTTGTCTCCATTGCCTTTGATCTTCCATGATAAGGCAATGGTCTTAGAGTTTTGTTTGCATTGCATTTATTGAATTTGTGCAAGATTGGATATTTGGCCATCATGCATTGCATGCTTGATTGATGGTTTTGGATCCAATAGTGCCTCTCCCTTGATGTTTTGAAATGATATGGAGCGGCACAATACACACATGCCCTACGGAAGACCCTCCATTTCCTCTATTTTTGTGCTCTGTTGCAGAATGGTGTCACAGCACACCAGTGGCCGACAGTGCCACATTTATTGCCGGCACTGTAGACACCCCATTTTTGACCGTCCTCAAGACTTGGACGTCACCGTTTGAACACCCGGTGATCATCCATGTTTGTGTTCGTTTGGAGTTCCCGGAGGTCACGGCTACGCGCCTTGCCTCAGGATCTCCGAACTCGACCGCTTAGTGTCTGGTTTTGCACCAAACACTTGCATTTTGCCTTGGAGGGGTAGGGAATGCCTTGCGAGGCACCCCCACAAACCACCGGCCATGGCCAGAGGCCACCGGCTGGTTTTTGTCTCCGTTGGCAATATATATTGCCAGTCGGCACTATTTGTTGCCGATCGGCACTCATTTTTGCCAAAATGGCATTTTTGGGCAGCCGACTACTGTTCATCTACTTTATGTAGATATTTTGTGCTAGCTGTGATAGCTGGCACCAACCCTGCTTCCCTCCATACACGTGTATGGACGTGTATGGAGGGATCTCCCTCTAAGCAAGCTTGTTGAATAAGCCTTGCAAGAGGGACTTCTATAAGAGGAGGGGCCTTCTCCTTGTTCTAGGTTAGAAATTTTGAAGGCAAAAACCAGAGCTTATACATATAGATACACCCTCTCTCTATACTTCCCTCTCTCTCCTCCTTTGTGTGTGTTTCCTGGCCTAAAAGTGTGATTTTACCTTACTTTGCACTAATACACACACTATTACACCTTGCTCCGAGATTGAGGGACTTTGAGGGTTGATTCTTGAGTTTTAGGGCTGTTTTGATCAAAAGGAGAGGGCCGCATTGGCTTTTCTTGAGGTGTGCTTCAAGGGTGAGCACTTTCTCTAGTTTCCCCAAACTTGCACTAGTCTTTTACCTATCTTTCTTGCTGATTTAGTTTTTGTGCATAATATAAAAAAGGCTTATATTTTCATTCTTTAGAACTTTCATTAAGGGTCTTTTGTGGTTTGAGTTCAAACTCACCCTCTTAGGCCTTATTTGGCCTTTTTGTTGCCTCCTTGGTGAGGCCTTATTTGCTTAAGTGTTTTGGTCTTCTCACCACTGAAAACCAGTGGATTTTCAGTGGTAAGGAAGGTGGTTTGAAGTCTTTCATAGGGGAGGGACACCCATCTCCCTTCATTGTCTTGTTTCCTTGCATTTTGGCTTAAAAGGTAACATGCATGATTGCTTGATTTTTGCCTTATTTCAGAACTTTTTAGGTGTTTTTAGGTTATATGTAATCTCTGTTTTTGGTCGGATTTGTGCCCTTTTGCATGCTTAACATACTTGCTTTACATTCCTCTATTTGGCCTAGAAATGCACCTTGTGTTTAGGCCATGATTCTTGCATGTGTTGGCTTAGTTCCATGAAGGTGTTGGCATATGCCATCTTAGCTAGCCGAGCCTATTTTAGTTGCATTTTGCATGTGTTGCATTAGGCATTGTTGACATAGTTAGGATCATAC
>NW_021025184.1:13965-120199 GCF_004153795.1 Camellia sinensis
TTAGCCTGCGATCAAGAGGGGGAAGACCGAAGAGAAAGATGTGATCAGTTTCTCCTCAAGAGACCTAGAGCGCATTCAAACGCCGCACAACGATGCCCTAGTGGTTACACTCCGCGTCAAAGAATTTGATGTCAAACGGATCTTGATCGATCAGGGAAGCTCGGTCGAGATCATGTACTACGACGCTTTCAAACAGCTCAAGCTCCGGGATACAGATTTGGCCCCGGCAACTTCGCCACTGGTTGGTTTCAACTCACAACCGGAGTGGCCTTTGGGAAAGATTATCCTGCCGGTCAAAGCGGGATCCGTGGTCAAACAGGTGGAGTTCAGGGTGTTGTAGGTGCCATCTACTTATAATTTGATCCTTAGAAGGGGATGGCTTCACGCTATGCAAGCCGTAGCGTCGACCTATCATAAGGTAATGAGATTCCCCTCAGTTATGGGGGCAATCGAGGAGATTTGGGGCGATCAAGTCATGTCGAAGCAATGCTTCGTGGCGGTCAACGGGAGCCGAGCTGCCAAAGGCTTTGTTCAAATGATTGAGGGACCGAAAGACCGGGGAGTCCTTAACGATGTGGGCACCAAGGCCGAGGACAAAGCTGTCGAGGAATTAGTGGAAGTGCGCACTGATACAGAGCATCCGGACAAGTTCTTCTTGCTCAGCTCAAGCCTTACAACCCAAGAAAGGACCGACATGGTTGAGTTTTTGATGGCTAACATCGAAGTCTTCGCATGGTCACCTTACGACATGCTCGGTCTCGATCCGAGTTTTATATGCCATCATCTCAATGTCTTCCCCGGAGCCAAGCCGGTCATTCAGCGAACAAGGAGATCGGCGATGCATCACGCCGAGGTAGTTGCGAAGGAAGTGAAGAACTTGCTTGACGTGCGAGCAATTCAGGAAGTGCACTACCCTCGGTGGATTTCAAACACGGTCGTGGTACCCAAGAAGAAATGGAAGTGGCGAGTTTGCGTTGACTACAAAACCGTCAACCGAGCTTGTCCGAAAGACAGCTTCTCTCTGCTTAGAATAGACCAACTTGTGGACTTAACGGTTAAACATAACAGGCTCAGTTTCTTGGACGCCTACCGCGGCTACCATCAGATTGCCATGCATGGGCGCGATCGAGAGATCACATCGTTTACAACACCAAGAGGACTCTTCTGTTACCGAGTCATGCCTTTTGGATTGAAGAACGCCAGGGCAACTTTTCAAAAGATGGTGACCAAGATGTTCGCTCCTCTGCTAGGGCGGACAATGGAGGCTTATATTGATGATATGGTGGTTAAGAGCCGACATCAAGCAGACCATTTGTCCGATTTGGCCGAGATGTTCGCCATTCTCAAAAAGCACAAGCTATGCCTGAATGCGTCTAAGTGTGCCTTCGGCGTGGGATCTGGAAAATTTTTGGGTTTCCTAGTCACGAACCGAGGTATCGAAGCAGATCCTACACAAATCCGAGCCGTGAAAGAGTTAAAACAGCCTAGCTCGGCTAAGGATGTGCAGCATCTGGCCGGAATGGCCGCTGTGCTTAACCGATTTATAAGCCGGTCATCAGATCGCTGCCGCCCTTTCTTTCAAGCCTTGAAATCCAAGTTCTCATGGGATGAAGAGTGTGACCGGGCTTTGGCCGAGCTCAAGGAGTATTTGTCTTCAGCGCCGTTGTTGGTCACACCGGAGCCCGGAGAAGAACTCTACCTTTATATGGCCGTATCGCAGCATGCAGTCAGTGCGGTGCTTGTCCGGTCGGAAGGAATCAAACATCTATCCATCTTCCACGTTAGCAAAACCTTGTTACTAGCAGAGTCGAGGTACTTGCCGCTGGAAAAACTTGCGTTAGCTTTGATGATGGCTTCAAGGAAGTTGGCACACTATTTCCATGCCCATTCCATCATCGTCTTGACCGAGTTCCCTCTCAAAACTTTGTTCGAACGGGCAGATTTCTCCGGTCGGATTCTTAAGTGGGCAGTCAAATTGGGACAGTTCGATGTGAAGTTCCAGCCGCGCACTGCCATTAAAGCCCAGACTCTGGCCGTCTTCGTTGCTGAATTCTCACCTGGAACTCATCCGGTATGCCCGGTCGATATTGCCGTGGCAGATGAAGAGGTGAATCCAAGCTCGACCGAAAAACCACCGCTCGACGGCATTGGTGACGCGGAACTTGCGCGGCCCGCCAAAGCACCTTCAGTTAATACGATACCACAGCCCAGTGATGCGATGACGGAGTTGGATATCATTGCCCGGTGATGCGATCGCAACCTGGGGATTCGCCGACGGACTTAGGCATTATGGATCAACTTGCTGAGTCCGGCGCCGAATCACCAAGGAGGGCTCAAGTGGAACCACTCAGCATGGGACCGGAAGCCGAGCAGCCGAGCAACCATGATCCCATCAACCTTCAAGCTTCTCAGGACCTCTCAGAATGTTTGAAGCTCTTTGTCGGCGAAATGTGGAAACTTTTTGTTGATGGAGCTTCGAACCGTCACGGTGTCGGGCTGGGTATAATTCTGATTTCGCCAGACGGACTGACTATTGAACATTCTATCACCCTTGGCTTCCCAGCATCCAACAATGAGGCCGAGTACGAGGCGCTATTGGCCGGTCTAAAGAGCGTGTTTCAGATGCAAGCATCCGAGCTAATGGTTTACAGTGATTCCCAGCTTGTGGTTAACCAAGTTTCTGGGGTTTACGAGGCAAAGGATGACAGAATGATGAAGTACCAAGCTCTGGTCAGAGACCACATTAAGCGATTTCAGGCGATCAGGGTCCAACAGATTGGCCGAGAAGAAAACGGCCGAGCAGATGAGTTGGCCGCCCTTGCTTCTATGGTCGACAGCACATCTCCCAACCCTATTTTGATTGAATTCCTTTCGAGGCCCAGTATTGAGGAAACCGGGCAGACAGAAGTATTCTGCGTCGAGCTAGGTCCTTCACTATAATCCTCTTTCTCAGAGAACGGACCCTTCCAGCCAACAAGAAGGAAGCGTATAAAGTGCGGGTGAAGTTCGAGCGATTTTGGCTCTCTCCATCAGGCGCTTTATACAAGAAATCTTTCACCGGTCCCTACCTGAAATGTGTGCACCCGAGCAGCGTGGAAGCCTTCCTTTACGAAATTCACGAAGGCATCTGTGGTAGTCATATAGGGGGCAGGTCTTTGGCCTACCGAGCTATTTCACAAGGCTACTGGTGGCCATGCATGCAAGCTGACGCTTAGAAATATGTTCGCAAGTGTGAGAAATGCCAGAAGTTTGCCCACCAGATCCACCAGCCGGCCAGGGAACTTCTTCCTCTCACCAGCCCTTGGCTCTTTGCGATATGGGGGCTAGATATAGTAGGGCCGCTCCTAACAGCACCAGGCAACCGGAAGTTCTTCATCGCGGCCACAGATTACTTCACCAAATGGGTTGAAGCGGAGCCTTTGACAACAATCAAGGAGAAAGACGTGAAGCGGTTTGTCTGGCAGAACGTGGTCACGCGGTTTGGCGTCCCCAAAATTCTAATCTCTGATAACGGCACCCAGTTTGACGGTCGCCTATTCAGAAGGTTTTGTGAAGATTTAAAGATTGAATTCTATAACTCTACTTCGGCTTACCCACTGTAATAACCCTCACGCTATCTTAGCCATACTCATATGCATTTGTGTGGGTCAGTCTTGTAAGCTTGCGTTTCTAGTCTTGTCCTTGTTCATTTAAGTGTCACAACATGTTTTGTACCTTGCTTGGCGTGAGTTTAGCCGAGGTCGTCTTCAGTCTAGGATTACCTTGGAACCACTTTGTTTGACCTCCACCTTCGTCCTGACATATTGACCGAGATGTCATTATCTAGGCCGAGGTGTTCATCACCAAGGCCGAGGTGTGAATCATCTAGGCCGAGATGTTACCTTTGCACCTAAGTGATCTTGTCCCGGAGAGGTATGACCTAGACCGAGGTGTGGCACATCTAGGCCAAGGTGTGGCACAGCTTAGTCAAGTGTTGTCCTTCCTAGCCGAGGTCATTATTCCCTACTTGCCGATGTCTTGTTATTAGCCGAGATCATTACTCGCCAGAGTGCCCATGCCGTCTTGCTTGTTGAACACACTGTCATAGTTTTGTCTTGTCACTCAGTCACCTTTCTGTGTAGCACCAACCAGCTGCTACCACGTGCCTCTGTAGAGGGTTAAGTCAGCCAGCAGACTTAGAAATGTATCATTTGCTATATGTCTTTGTTTGTGAGGAGAGAGAAGCTCTAGAAGAAGAAGAAGAAGTTTAGAGTGAGAGAATGAGTTTCGAGCTTGATTCCTAGAGATCAAACCATTAGATTCGCGTATTGAGGTTAGATTCTTGATCTACTCTTGTCATTCTTATTGGTCATCTAGCTGCATTACATGATCGAACCCGTTTTGCATGTCATGCATCGATTTAAAGTTGGTTTTAGAAAGAGAAAATGGTTTCCATGTGTTCTTGAAGAAAAGCCTCGTTTGATCCAAAAGTTTGCATTAAGGCTCATGTTTTTGTGTTTGTTTTGATAAGATCCTTGAGTATAGGTACCCAGGTCCATGTTTTTGAATTCATAACATAAAATCTCAGCTTTTGTAATAGCAAGTTTTGATCTTTTCATTCATCTTCCTCATGTTCATGTTCTTCATGTTCATGTTCTTCAAGAGAGGGAAACCCAGATTTTCCTGACCTCATTTCCTTGATTGTGGCCATCGAGGCAACACCTCGGCAAGGAGGTGTGGGACCTCGGCCTAGACCTGGCAGTTGCCAGCATGATTTCCTCGAAATAAAGAACTGTGGTTGTTTTGACTTGACTTAGTCTTGAGGAGTGCCGAGATCATCTGCATGCATATGAAACTTGTTTGAAAGTGCATTCAACAGACTTTGCCATGTGTTTGTAGGGTTTGGACTTGCTTTGAACCCGACGTTTGAAGAACTAAGTGAGTGGTATTTTTAATAAAGCTATGTTATAATGCTTTGATAAAGTCTTGTTTTGCTTGTTTTGGAAAGTATTTGTAAGCATGAATGGTTATTCCTAATTGGAAAATATATATATCTTGTTTTGATGGCATTCTTGGAAAGTCCGTACGTGCTAAGGGACTATAAGCATTTGTAGCACAAAGCTTGGAAAGTCCGTACATGCTAAGGGACTATAAGCATTTGTAGCACAAAGTTTGAAAGTCCGTACGTGCTAAGGGACTATAAGCATTTGTAGCACAAAGCTTGGAAAGTCTGTACGTGCTAAGGGACTATAAGCATTTGTAGCACAAAGTTTGAAAGTCCGTACGTGCTAAGGGACTATAAGCATTGGTAGCACAAAGTTTGGAAGTCCGTACGTGCTAGGGGACTCTAAGCATTAGTAGCACAAGTCCTTAGTGTCTAGGGACTATAATGCAACGACACCATTGAACTGAGATATCTCCCTTGTCTTGCCTTGTCTTGTCTTGTTTGCCACTGACGGTTTACCGAGTGGGTTTTGTTTGCCGAGATGTCATCACTTGTATTATAATGATGTTAGTAAACATCCTTTGAAACTTGACAGATTTGGAAGATGGACTTGGTTCATCCCTTGACTTGCACTATTATGTTATGTATTGTTTGATAAAGATCTTGAATACCAGTCATGCAAACCCCTTTATTTCTTATACCATTCACTGAGTATCCAAGCTCACCCTCTCTATATATATGTAGGTGATGAGCAGGAAGGCGGTGATGCCTAGGTGTGACTCGCAGGCTTGTTTTGGGTTTTTGTCATGTCGGCTTAACTTGTATTCGTGTCGGCAGTCTTGAAAATTATGCTTCTCGGCTTATAATGCTTGTAATTTACACATGCCGGTTGGAGAAGCCTTTTGATCAAGATGTAAAATGTATTTTGTACTTTATTGTATTTGTATCCAAGTTGTAATATTATGCAAAGTTGTATGCCATTCCATGTAACTTACGCACTGCTCTTATGGACCACTTGTATTTTAAGATTATTGCTTCCGCACTTGTGAGGCCCATATATAATTATACTTTGTTTGTGTGTGAATTTTGAAAGTTGGCCTTCGGTAATCTCGAATTACTGGCCATCACGGCACTAAACTACTAGGGGCGGTTTGGGGTCGTGACACCCACAGTCCAATGGCCAAGCCGAGGCGTCGAACAAGATCATACTTGATGGGTTGAAGAAACGGCTGGAAAAGGCCAAGGGAAAGTGGGCTGAGGAACTCCCCAGCGTCCTTTGGGCATACCAACCAACCCCGCGGCGGTCTACCGGGGAAACTCTATTTGCTTTGGCTTATGGCATGGGGGCAGTCACACCTTTGGAAGTCGGCATGCCCACCCTCAGACGTGAAAGTTTTGAACCCGAGCTGAACGCCGAAGCCATTGCCCTTGAACTAGATCTAGTGGAAGAGGTCGAGAAAAGGCTCTCATCCATGTGGCTGCCTACCAACAAGAGCTCTCAAGGAAATACAACAAAACGGTGCACCCCAGACCGTTCAAAGTAGGTGATTGGGTCTTAAAGAAAGTCATGGGCAATACCCTGGTGCCAGGTGAAGGCAAACTAGGGGCAAATTGGGAAGGACCCTACAAAATAACCGGTTTGGCGGGCAAAGGGGCATATCACCTAGAGGACTTGGACGGTAGAGGAATACCCCGACCATGAAATGCAGCCAACCTCAAGTTGTATTATTTCTAGCTTTAGCTTTCTTTTTGTGCAAAGGAATTTTTTGCCTTACACTTCATGTAATGTTCATTTTTGTCAATATATAGAAGTGACTCATCTTTGCCTTAGCATTTTTAATGTTGCTTTGAGCTTTAAGATTCTCAGCCGAGATGATTTACTCTGGTTGAAAGAGTTGATGCTTTGCTCAACCTAGGTATTCTCAACCGAGATGATTTATTCCGGTTGAAAGAGTTGATGTTTTGCTCAACTTGACATTCTCAACCGAGATGATTTACTCCGGTTGAAAGAGTTGATGTTTTGCTCAACTTGAGATTCTCAACCGAGATGATTTACTCCGGTTGAAAGAGTTGATGTTTTGCTCAACTTGAGATTCTCAACTAAGATGATTTATTCCAGTTGAAAGAGTCGATGTTTTGCTCAACTTGAGATTCTCAACTGAGATGATTTACTCCGGTTGAAAGAGTTGATGCTTTGCTCAACTTGGGTATTCTCAACCGAGATGATTTACTCTGGTTGAAAGAGTTGATGTTTTTCTCAACCTAGGTATTCTCAACCGAGATGATTTAGCCCGGTTGAAAGAGTTGACGTGCTCAACTGTATCTACTACCGAGATGCCATTGTCGGTTAGTTAAGTTAAGCAAGATGGTTAATGTTGCCGAAGTATTTTGTCCGGTTAAGGTTACTCAGCTGACCGTGCCAACACTTCAAGAAAATTGAGCCTTTTCATTGATGATAAAAATATGTACAAGAGGTGGGGCAGACAGCCCGGTTACATGTGCAGAGCAAAAAGAAAGAAAAACAAAGAAAAACTACACCAGGGGGGAAAGGTTAGTGAATTCGTCGCCAGCTTCCTCCAGGTTGATAGGTGGGCTTTGATCTCGGACGCCGGTCACAGTTTGGCTGGGCTACTCCTGCTCTTGGCGGTCCTCTCCCTCAGCATCTGTCTCGACTGCTCCTTCAAGTCCTTCCTCGGCCTCAGCCTCTAATACGCTGAAGACGTCGTTGGCATATGGCACGAGATAGGTCGGTAGGAAGATAGTTGGCGGAGAGGCAAACACGTCGGTATCAGGACCTTGACCGAGCTGTTCGCAGGCAGACTTCTAACCCGCTTTGAAATAAATGTCTTGGGTGGCAAAAACCTGCTTCTTATAGCTGTCCTCGTCCTCCTTAAAGCCGGCGTTGTTGGCGTCTTCGCACTCCTTCTCCCTTGACTCTTTGAGTGCATCCAGCTCGGCCTGGAGCTCATCCCTCTTTTTCTCGGCGTCGCCAAGCTGGCCGAGCAACTTGGTGTTGTCAGTGTTGGCTATCTGTAGTGAAGACTTTGCTCGGCCGAGCTCGGTCTGAAGGCTTTGGACTTGGCTGGCAGTGTCGTTTGCCTTTTGCCGCAGTCGATGGATGCGCTCCATGACCAAGTGTTATTTCTGGATGGCCTGCAAGAAGAAAATTGGATCAGAGTGGAAACCGTGCAAACACTTGGGAAAATTTGAGTAGAAGTTTGAGACTCTTACCCTGGTTATAGACTTCACGGCCGACTTCACCAGCCAGGTGTCTGGGACATGGTCGCTTCCGACCACGTCGCTCGGCAGGAGAAGGGCCTTGGAGAGGTCAAAGGCAAGGAGATGTTCTTTGTCTCCCTTCACGGAGGCCGTTGCCGGGATCTTCTTACCCCGGTGCTTGAGCTGCGGACGCCATGCCGGCGTTGGGTCTATGGTGACAGTTGGTTGCTCGGTAGTCAGCTCTTCAACCAGCTTGGCAAAGGGATCTGCGCGAGGCCTTTTCCCAGCCTGGCGGGCTTCTTAGCTGGCTTGACCAGCGACTGGAGACGCCAACGCCACCACGGCGCCGCTTGATTGACCGGCAGCTGGAGCGCGGGTGACGACGTTCGGTATCTCAGTGGATGTTGCGGTGAGGAGGTTTTTAATACGGCTACATTTTGCCATCTCTTCTTCCTCGGTTAACCGGATTAGTGGCACGTCCGGTAGTATTGGGTCTGGAGGAGGTGATGGAGCACGGAGGAAGTCTGTGACCTTGTTCCGGCGTGGAGCAGAGTACCGATATGTCGGCGTGTAGCCGAGCAGCTCGTTGCAATCCCGGTGGCGATAACGGAGCACGGCCCTGATGGCTTCCTCGTTGGGGTAGTGGCAGTTAGCTTGTAAGGCTTGGATTGCTGCAAAGGAAAAAAGAGAAGTGTTAAAATAAAGAATATGGAACAAAGGCAATCGACCGAGCAAGTTGGCACGGCTTACATGTGGAAACGAAATTCTTGCTGATGAACCAGCCCGGTACGTCGGCCGTTTCATAGTTGCCGGACACCCAGAAAAAGTCGTCATTGTGTAAGTCCTTGTCTGGGGTGCCAGTCACTATCTTTTCTTTGCCCAGTCGAATTTTTAAATAATAGGCGAGGCCGTCGCCCATGTGCCCAAGTGTGTATTGTCGCAGTATCTCGGCTAAACCTAAGTTGGTCCCTAGCCGGTTATTTAGCTCGTGAATGCCGTTGATTATTCGGTAGGTGTTGGTTGATACTTGTGTGGGTGCTAGCCCGGTGCGGCGTAGGAATTCGGTCAGCAGAGGGTTGACCGAAAAGCGGAGACCTCCCTCAATGATGGAGAGAACGGTGAAGGGGCACTGGTCTAATCTGTCCCAAGGGGTTGTCTCAATCTCGGCGAGCTCTAGGTGAACATCTGCCGAGATGCCGTAGTCTTCCCGGAATATGGCCAAGGTAGCCGGGGTGTCGACAGGGAAGTGGAAGCACCCCATGTGTAGCCGGCTGGTTCAGCTCAGCAAGGTGGTTTGGCATAGACTGGTGTTTTGATGGCTGCTCGGTCGTTGAGAGCCTCAGTAATGGTCTATGGTCCCCTTGGACTCTGCAGGAAAATGATGGTAAGTGTAAGAGGGAGCGCGGTCACGCAAAGCGAGCTTGACTTTAGCTCGGTCATGCAGAGTGCCAAACCACCTCGGTCGTTAAGGCTAACCAAGGAGCCCGGTCGCTCAAGCGAACCAGATGTTAGCCCGGTTAAATGGCCAAGTCATTTGGTTACCCCGATTTCTACTAAGGTTGGGACAAACTGCTTATTTGCTAGGTCTGAATGATTTTTTGGATCAAAGGAAGACTTAGAGCCCAGTCCGCCCCAGATCCTCAGTGTTCATCAGAGAAAATGAAGAACAGCAAGGAGAGCGAAGGGTTATGGACGGTTTTGGGTGCCTATGTCCTAAAACCTACGGATTTAGCGCCTTAATATGTGAAATGCCGACTGAAATAGCAAAAACGAGGTTCAAGGAACTTACCAGTTGAGGGCAGGGCCTACTTCTTCGAGCACAAATGCAAGGAATGGCAGGGACGAAGTTTTGTTGGGGGTACTTGAGCTCTGAAACGTCGAAGGCTTGAAGAGAGGCAGTAGGAATGAAAGGAAGCAAGAAGGGACATGTTTATAGAGGGGAACAAGCCGCCCAAATTCAAATTTGAGGGGACGGTTGGGTTGGCTGCTCGAGGGCCAATAAGATATTGACACGTGCCCCCATTAATGGCAGAGTCAGAGTTGAAGAGACAGGAAGGCCAGACGAGGCATCGACCGAGTGAATCAAGGAGCCGAGCAAGAAAACTAGCTCGGTTGACCTCTTGCAAAATCGAAGACCGAGGAAGTGTTACCCCGGTCAGGATAAATAATCCCAGTCACGCTTGCGCGGACGGAATTAAGGGGCAATTGAAAGGGAGATTTATGAGCCGGAAGTGGACCGAGATAAAAGCCGTGCAAGTTGAAGGCCTAAGGGCGTGTTGGGCCGAGATAGCTTAGGACAAAATCACTTTTTCTCTCTTACACATCAATCAATCACTTTTTCTCTCTCCTCTCTCCTTCTCAATCACTTTTTCTCTCACACACATCTACTCAAATTCTTCCAAAATATCAAATCATCTCAAACTCCTAAAAAAACAACTCTCCCAAAATATATAACTAAACAAACCAAAAAAATTTTGAAAAAAATTTCTAAACTCTCTCCTCAAAATTTTTTTCAAAAACAACTCTCCCAAAAACAAACCAAACTTTTATTTTCTTACCAAACCTCTCAATCTAAACACTTTATTTTATTCTTTTTATTTCTTTTATTTTTTTACCAAATTTCTCAATCCAAATAGAGTGTGAATGCTTGAAACCAGTAATTAGGATTCCAATCCTATCTTGGGAAGGTGGTAAAAATCAGGTTTTTTGCTTTTAACTAAGATTTTTGGGAGTGATTTAGAAAATTGATAAAAAGTTACTTTTTTTTTATTAATATTTATTTATGGTATCACATCACACTAAAATGACTAAAATAGCCTCACCCAAATTAAAAAATTACATTTTACCCAAATCCACGAGATGTAAACATTGAGGGTTGTTAGGTAATTTTCCAAGCCACTTTTTCCACTTCCCAAATGAGCAAAAAAACGCAGCTTGGCGTTTTGCTCAATGGTAAAAAGCTGCGTTTTTTTTTGTTCCCAAAAGAGCCCTCATCACGCTTGGGGCTTTAGGCAAGCGCACCAAACGCGGAGGCCTTGAAATGTGGGTAATGAATCATCATCACGTACAACCTGACCGGCTTAACCTGTACTATGTATTGCTCAGTCTAGCTGCTGACATGCTGTTGAATAATTCCACCATGCACCTTTAATTTAGCATTTGTTACGCGTCAATGACAACAAATTATTTGTATGTATATTTTATCAACAATGATTCATTCCATCTTTTCTTCCCATTCTTTTTGACCCCCTCTCTCTCATTGGTTACTTTTTTTTTCTTTTTTTTTTCTACTAAATTACCAAACCTTAGCGCTCAAATCAAAATGTCTTGAGCGTGGAAGATAATTATTTTTAGTATTGCTTCGTTAACTTCTATTTTATTTATTTTGCTATACTAATATTCTTTAGATGAATCAATTCGGAGAGAATATATTTGTGGATTAGGCTCTCTTTCAATCTACTATCTCAAGTGCTCGTTTCGTCGGGTTTTTTTTGTATATATTATTTACTTAAAAAATTGAATTGATCCGATAGTCATGATATATTCAATTAATTGTATTTATCATTATAATATGCCCGAAAGTTTCAATAAAATAAATTATTAAATTATCAAAATAAGACTCATGACAAATCATACTGGCCCAGACAACACCCGCCAATCTAGATCATGGAGGGGAGCCCAATCCTACATGTAATTGGCTTCCTTCCCGTCCATGACTTAGATTGGAGAGCGTTGTCTGGGTCTATGGGGGCATATACTACAAGCCCCATTTCAATTCAAACCTTCATTTTATTAGACATTTTGTGTATATCATCCATACAAAGAAATTAAATCTATCTGATAATCATAACTTTTTTAATTTAACTTTTTCTAATAAAAAATAGAAGACAATTATATTTTTAAAACTAAACCATCTATTTTTTTTGGTGATAAGTATAATAATTTAAAAATATTATAATTATTGAATTAATATAATTTTTCATCTGAATAATATATACGAAAGATCTCATATAACCAACTATTTAAATTATTAAAATAAAAATTTTGGTGTGTATCACGAGTCTAGACAAAATTGCCAAAATTGGAGAGAAGTCTAATCCAATCCAGTAAAAATGGTATACCTCATTTTTAGTCAATTTCGGCTATTCTTTTTCATTGGTCAACTTTTTGTTTGGTAACTTTTTGCAGGTGAATTTCTCAATTGTTTATTATTCTAACTAAAACATTAAGGATTATATTTTATTTTATTGAGTGAATACGTCCTCCGTACTTTATTTTGAAAGTATCAATTATAGCACAAATATTGTAAGATTTGTTTTTTTTAAAAAAAATTTTTAAAATATTTTTTGTCTTTACATTAAGTGAATTGTAAAAAATAACTGATGAGTATTTTTTTTTTTTATATTTAGCACAAATATACATATATATTGAAGATGAATTAACATTAAAAAGAGAACCAGTCCATTGTGTATTTTTTTAAAAGATTTATCTGGGAATTGTTGCTCTGCGGCATCCAACTCATCTTTATTTATTTATTTACTTTTTTAGCAGCAGCTTCTTATTTAGAGCTTTAAGAAAAAGACAGGTATTTTAAGCGGAATAAATTACCCACAAATTAACGCTATGTTTGGTAACTTATGAGAGAAAAAAAAATAAATGATTAGTTAAGTAATAAGAGAAAAGAAAAGAAATGAAATGATTGTAATTTCTCTCCTTTTTGTTTGGATAAGTAAGAAATAAAAGAAAAGAAATGATTATGATTTCTCTCCTTCTTGTTTGGTTAAATTTCATTAAGAGAAAAGAAAAAAAATTATTTTATGTTATATTACCAAAATAACCTTTTTATATTTTCAATCATTTTATTTCTTTTATTTTTATAGGGGTAAAATTGGTATTATAAAAATATAAACATTTGTGGATTTCTTTTCTCTCCCAATCTCTCCACTTTTGGGAAGATTGAAAATAAGGGTTATGAGAGAAATGAGTTTCTCTCTATTTCTCTCTATTTCTTCCCATTTCTCTCCACTTAAAATAACCAAACAAGGAAGAGAAATACATTTCTCTCTATTTCTTTTCTTTTCTCTCCAAATCACTCAATCCAAACACAGTGTAAAATTTGAAAGTTGAATTATGAACTCTTCTTACAAACCTTACGTTAACAAAGATGCTACTAAAGTCTCCCTAGAGATGCCCATACTCCAAATCCCAAGATATGAAAATGTTGACATTAGATAGATGAACATAGAGAAATATTTTGCAAAGATATATTTTTGGATAAGGCAGTGGTTTTGGTCCAGTTTAAGATTGGATTGGACCGTATTGTTGGGCTTGTGGAGTCTCACTACGGGTCTTATTTTGATAATGCGAACTGTTCAATGTGTAGAACTCGTCGAGTATTATATGCCTGTAAAAAATCACGTTGATCGGATATCGATAGCTATGTGAACAAAACATTTTTTTATCAACTGTTAATTGTTTCACCATTCATTTTTTTTTTATATAAAACTGATTTGATCACATAACTATTGATATCCGATCAACGTAATTTTTTACAGGCATGTAGTACTCGACGATTTCTACATATTGAACGGTTCGGATTATCAAAATGGGCCTAAAAAATGGGCCCCATAGGCCGAACTGGACGGGTCCAGTCTTGATCTCAACTTAAGACAAGCTAGACCCTTTGGATAAACACATACTTATTCTATTTTCTCTATATTTAATAAATAGAGATATTCTCCGAAGATAGTGATATAGTCTTCTTTAGCTACCCAAACTCTTAAAGATAATCCCATAATTATCTTATTTAATTATATGAGAATAAGGTGAACACTCCATGAGTTATGGATTGAGTCAAATCTAATTCAATTTTCAATATCTCTCACTTGTCAACTTCAAGTGTTATGAAGACAATTTTCTTTCCTCAGTTTCTCATTCAATCCACAAAATGGAACATGTAACCTGACCAGAATATGTAAGGTAAAAGTGTTACATTAAGTTACCATCAAACTAACATAAATACACCACTCAAAATATCATGTCTATACCCCCGATTCATTAAATCACACTAAATCAAGTGTTTTAAACACCTCATGAGTCATAACTCATAAATATGTTTAATCTGAATTAGGGCTGAGCAGAAAAATTAAAAAAATCACAAATCAGTCTGATCCAGACCAAACTGCGTGGTTTGGTTTGATTTTTTCAATACACGGTTTGGTCTTGATTATTAAAATAGACAAACCATACTTCATGGTTCAGTATTTGGTTTTATAGTTACTGATCTGGTTTGGACTCGATCTGAATTGTTTATATATATACATATATATATAATTTCTTACCTACAATAAATATTCAAATATCTTATTAATATCAAATTACTATCAAATACATATACATAAGTTATAATTTTTTACTTCTATAAGTTAGTTCTTGTATAGTAGCAGAATCAATTGTAAGCCATTACCTTGACAATTTTTGGGTTGTAAATAATATTTTGTGGTCATGTTATGAATTGTGAGAATATTTCTAAAAAATATGGTTCTAAATCAATTTGAATCGTGATTTATTGGTTCGGTCTAGTTTGGTTTCAAAATTTTCATGATTTGGTTTGGTTCCAGATTTCATTTAATCGTAAGTAATGGCTTGGTCATGGTTTTCTCTTAAACTGAACCAATCTGAACCATACTCACCCCTAACCCCAAACACTGAGTTTGTACTCATGATTATATTGAAAACACAAATCTGACATAATTGCTCGGGCTATGAGCTATAATATAAGGGTATAATTTCCAACGGTCTTCCATAGCCACTCATGTCAATCCACTCAGAGATGGCCGCTTTCCTAGGCATGACCCTGTAGATTATATTCATCATGACCCTAAGGTGACATGCTAAATGAGTGACATTAAATCATCATTTAATGACATAGTTCCAGTCCAAGGGCATAGGATAAACTAATTACTAGGCCTAATAGGGCATACACAGTGCTAGAGCAGGGACCCATCTAGTTATTCTCTCATATGATCATTTGTAACACATACATCATGATATGTAAGCTACAGTGGAGCTCCCACTAAATTGGGTCTGTCACTTTCTAACACAATACGAATCTTAATCTAGTTGCTATACAAGTGCCTAACCAGAGTTTCTTAGCGTAGTCACTCATCAAGCACCTATCTAAGACCTCACATGAAACTATATTCAGGCTTCATTAAACTATGAAAAAAACTTCATCTTTGACTTTTTGTAAGTCTTATTTTAGCCAAAGTTAAGGCAACATCTACTAATAAAATAGTTTTTTTTCACTCCTAAGTTACAAAATATTTACCCCGCCCACACTCTAAGGACTGAGATAATTTATATGGGATGATCATATTAGGATGATCATATTAGGGTGATCATTTTGTCGACGGATGCTCCTATTATATGAGAACCAACTATGTAGCATCTACATCGAGAATTCAAGTATTGTATACGTCATTAGTCCGATCCTTTGTAGGAACTACCCGTAATAATGTTCAACTTCTTCAACTTGCTGGGGCAACATAGTTTAAAGCTTCAATTGTTAGTTAGCATCTGAATTTGTGTATGTAATTAATTTGTTAATTAATTAAGTGTTGTAATAATTAGTAATTAGTTTGCTAGTTATTCTTTTAATTTGTAATAATTAGTCTAATTAGCTTAATTAGATTAGTTGGTTAGCTTAGCTTAGATTAGCTTAGCGTATTTATTCAGACCCTCTTGCGAGAGGGCACAATGTTGTAATAAGGGTGCGTGTGTGTGTGCATGTCTTCCAACCCCTACTTCTTTCTCCCTTTTAGTTATCAGCTTTTGATGGTTAGATTGGGCATATTTTGATTAGCATACCTTATGTTTTGCATGCGTGCATCATTCATTTGTCTTTTATGCACTGGGCTCGGCGCATCATTCAAATTGCATTGTATTTCAATACCTATTTGAATACATGTATCAATTGTCGCATTCATATGTCATCTTAGATAGCCAAGCCTATTTAGTTGCACTTTTGCATGTGTTGCATTAGGCATACTAGTATAGTTAGGATCATTCATGATTTCTAACTAGTTTCTGTTTTGGCTCGGAGTACACTACAAGTGTTTATGCTTTAGCATCTTGCATGAGTGTGAGTGTTGCCATGACAGCATGCTTGCCATGAGGCTATTTGCGTAAATGATATAACCGTATGAATGCCTGTGGATGAAGGCTTCATTACTTGAATTGGAAAAATTCATCAAAGTGTGAGTTTTAAGCCCACTTGAGGGTGGCAAATCCGCGTTTTAGCCTACTTGCGAGTAGCATCTTCAAACCATTTTCAAAAAACAAACATGAGATGTTTTGTTCCAAATCGAGCAATTTAGTCTATACTTGTGTGTTGTGCGCATCACATAATAAGTTAGCTAATAATCAAACAAAAACACATGTGTTTTCAAAAACAACATATCATGTTTATTATCTTGATCGGGCGAGCGGGGGTGCTAATTTCAGGACCTTCCTCTCTTGTACCCAAGTTCTTGAGCCGAGACAACTTTGGTGATGACAGACACGTGGCCTTAGGCACGAGCAGGGTTTCCTAAATTTCCTAAAACAAAATATTTAGGTGGCGACTCTAAAATCTGGCAAAGCAGACCATGTTTGGCGCCTTTTGATTAAAATTGATTTTCCAAAACGATTTTTTGGATTTCAACTCTTTGGTGATTTATCAGTCTCACATTGCACTTTGCGAGATTAGATTCAGAACCATGATAGGAATCCGAACTGTAGGACCAATTCGAGCCTCCCCGAAAGGGGGCGTGCGAAAAAGTCGAGCTACTGTTTCTGGCGACTCTGCTGGGGATTTAGAGAACTTGACTCGAACATCATGATATGTTGTTTTATCTACACTTATGTATTTCTTTGCATTGCATTTGCATTGGTGCGCTTAAGTCACAATGTTTGCTGTTTGCTATTCCGGAACGGTTTGCTGGAGGCTTGCTTGGAAAAGCGTTCCATAAGGCTGGCCAGTTATGGGCTCTGCCATGATGGGAACACAAACCTCGGTTTTACCGAGGCACCCTTCTTGACCAATCGACCTAGTTGCATGTCGGAAGCCATAGAGACCATTCCAAATTAGGACAGGTCGCTTACCCAAATGTAGGTTGTTTGAAACATTTGCTTGCGTAGTGAACCCCTAGCTCCTGACAAAATAAGACAGGGAAACCCTACCCCACCAAAGGGGTGTTTTGGCTTTTCCTTGTTTGATATGTGCTATCAGAGTGTATTTCTACAGGTTGTGTGTATCAGGTGCAAGTCTGGGTATTAGTCTGAGGACATCAGTATTTATGGGTATCAGATTTGAGGCAGTGATTTGGGGGCAGAGATTAGTGTTTGAGAACAGTTTGTTTAGCTTACGATATCAACTGTGTGTTGTCCTTATCTAAAGCCAGAATGCTGTCCATTTTTTTATTTTTGTTGTCTTTTTGCTTTATTTATCTTTTTACAAGGTAGTATTGCATCATTGCTTTCGAAAAGGTAGATACCCCCCGAGCACTCTAGACCAGAGTTGGGAGAGTTCATCGATCTGAGGATCTAGTTGACGGATAACCAGTGTAGGTTTCTTTACCCCCGAGTATGAGACGAAGGTTGTCCATGCACAGATCATCAGTACAGCAGTTACCAGGTCAGCGGTCATTTTCCACCTCACCTGTGCACAGTTGGGTTGAAATAATTGTTTCTACCTCAGAGAGGGAACATACACCGGTTCAAACGGATCAGCCTTTTACAGTCACTATAGAGGACATGATGCGTCAACTCCAAGAGACCATGCAGGCCATACAGCGGGATACTGCCCGCCAGGCATAGGTTACCACCCATCAGGCGAAAGTTGTGGCTTAGCAGGCAAAACTAATTGCCAGACTTCAGTAGTAGCAGCAACCCCAATAAGCCGGAGCATCTGCTTCGCATCCACCCCCACCCCCACCCCCACCTAGAATTCCAATAATACCCGGGGATACAACGACCATCTAGGAGAATACGGACGTTCCAACGGGGCCAGTCCCACCACCAGTTCTGCCGCAGACTTCGAAGACACCGGCCTTCTCAACAGATACATCGTTTGAATCCGAGGTGGATCTAACCGCGCTGAAAATGAGTAAGCTTGAAAAGCTGGTCAATCGAGCCCAAGGAGTTAACTCGATCCCGGACATAGAAGATGGATACACTGACTTGGCGGTGACCTTACCAGATAGGTTCAAGATTCCTTACATAGATCGCTTTGATGGTTTAGGTGATCCAATGGTTCATCTGAGGCTGTTCTCTGATATTCTGCGCCCGATGGGCTTGACGAGACTCCAGAAACTATCACTCTTCGGTCGTACCCTGTCGGGTATTGCGGCCATATGGTATGCCAAGCTGGAGGACCCAGTGAAGAGAAGTTAGGAAGAGATGGTCGAGGCCTTCGTCGCCCAATATTCATACAACACCCAGATTGAGGTCACGACCCGTGATCTCGAGGCGACTAGGCAAGAGCCGAAGGAAGGCTTTTCTGACTTTGTCACTCGATAGAGGGCTAAGGCCTCCATGATGACAACCCGGCCACTCGAAAAAGATCAGATAATGATGGTTTTGCGCAACCTGTAACCCAAGCTGATGCAGAAAATGATCGTCTTACCCCTTCCACCTTTGCTGACTTACACGAGATTGGGGTACAGATTAAGGATGCCATGAAGCAAGGTCTGATCGACCAAGAAAAGGAACAACCCAAGAGGGTGTTTGCACGCGGTTCAAATGCAGGTACGAGTAGTGCTGCAGCCGCAAGAACTTCAGATGTCGGCATGGTCACCACCACTCCCAAAACCACTACACCCTTCACCGGTACATCCGGAACCAGCTCGCAACCAGCAAAGAATCCACCCCAGGGTCAGAGGACTTTTTCCCCATTATATTTGCCTTTGTCCAAAGCCCTGGGTGTTTTAATCAGAAAGGGAAATCTGAGGCCTCTAGAACCACGCCTACTACCAAATAACCTCCCTCTCACACATAACCCGACCAAATACTGTGCCTTTCACCAGCAGCACGGTCACAACACCGACCTCTGTTTCGGACTGCATCATGAGATCCAAGATCTCATTGACAACAAGGTGATTGCGCCTCCCAACAAGCCAAATGTCACCACCAACCCACTCCCACCACATAAGCAAGCTCCACCACCCAAGCAAATCAACCCAATCCAAACCGCGACCATTCCATATGACCCTAGCATATACATTACTCCCTCCCACCTACCCAAGCCTGAGGTGTTCATTCCATATAGCACAGACTTATGCATGATAAGCACCTCCCTAACCCAGTCCGAGTTAGTGGTGGTGACTGTCGAAGACAAAACTGGGGTGACTTTGGAGGAGAATGGGAATGTTGATTCAGAACTTGAGGAATCCTGGAGCTTGACTGAGGAAGCATACAACCCGTGTGGTTATATTATGTCAACGGATCACGTTAAGCCGAGGGTATAGTTGCCAACTAGGGCAACGATCTGTGTGGTCCGGAAGGATGGACCGAGTCAGGGGCTAGATGACCTAGCAAAGTTGGAATAGGACATTGTTAATCTGCAGTTGTTTAACGAGCAGGATCTGGGGGATGTGAACATCAATTGGTTCGACCTGAATGGATCAGCAAATACCACTGGGTGGCTCAGTGACGAGCCAGATGTTGTTGAGGAGCCTCAATCAGAACAGGAACCGCCAGAGACGGGAACATCTTTAATGGCCGGGATGGCCGAAAATCAAGAAGAATCGCCGGAGAGCACCAGTGCGAAGAATTTTGCTTGGGATTTAGGTAATTTGAGTACGGAAGATACAGAACAAGAGGCTGCATTAAAGAGGTTTGAGCAAGAGAAAATAGAGAACGACGAAAGGACTAGAAAAGCTAAGGCACCAGAGGGGGCAGAATGTGTTGTGAGCACAAGAACAGCTGAGGCAGAACCGGACAGCTGTCTATCGGTTGCCGAGGGCATGTGGTGGGAAGAAGATGACTTACGTCTTGCCCACACTGATGAGGACTGGGGGGGGAAAATCAACCAGATGACACCTAGTATATTGAGGAGGTTGACCATATGACCAGGAGTGGGCCGTACTTCAAGCCCCCATATTTGAACCAGCCGGAGGCGTCCGGGAAGGACAAAGAAGCAGAGAGGCAGAAAGAAAAGCTACTGGAGGAGGAAGCTGTACTGAAACAGGTTAAGAAAATTCAAGCCGACGTCTCCATCTGCGGACTACTTATGGCCTCGAGGGTGCACAGACAAGTCATTCTTACGGCCATGGATAGGACCAAGCTTTCAATTGATACCACTCCTGAACAGCTGGTAGGATTGGTGTTTCCGGGCGGGGCTTCACCGACCTTGACATTTACAGACAAAGAACTATAGCCTAAGGGCTCTGATCATAACAAGCCGCTCTACATCTCTGTGGAGTGTATGGAAAAGTGGATACTGGTGGTCCTGGTCGACACGGGATCCGCGATCAATGTATGTCTGTCGAGAACAGCGTATGCTATCGGGTTGAAGCCCGTGGATTTTGTGCCTACTGCCCAGGTAATACGGGCTTATGATAACACCAGTTGGGAGGTGATAAGGACCATACGGATTAAGACTCAGGTTGGCCTAGGGCAGCATGACATTGAGTTTCATGTCTTAGATGTTCCAGCCACCTTCAATCTACTCCTTGGGCAACATTGGTCGCACCAGGTGAGAGCTGTCCTTCTACCTTACACCAGATGCTGAAGTACCCCCATGGGAAGGGATGGCAATTTTTTTTGGGAAATCGTCCATACATCCACCGCTAGAGGTTTCTACACCAGTTCTGGAGATTGAGCACGGTGTGGAGGATGTGTTTTTGTCAGGGTTCACCATAGCTGAGGCTCGGGTTGTACAGGATATGCTAGCTGTTGATGAGGGACTATATGTCAGTGCGCAGTCTGTCTATCTCATGAATAAGCTTCAACACATGCATGAAATGGGACTAGGATAGAGTGGGCAGAAGGGTGTTACCGCATTGGCCGAAGTGCCACACAACCCATATACCTTTGGTTTAGGTTATCTGTCTACCAAAGAGGATTGGGCCCGGAAAGGAAGAGAGATGGCTGGAAAAGCCAAGGCAAAGCAAGCTGGGAAGCACTACGAGTTCGTGCACAGACCTATCCAAGGGACCCTGAACGGACACTTCGTCCGGGAGGGGGAAGATTTCCCGTTTTGTGGCTTTGCAGAGCCATGGATGAATTCAGAGAGGCGGTGCTTGCCGGGTTTTGAGATCTTTTTTGGCCTTCAGTTATAAGGCAATGAAGTTGCCGAAGAACAGACAGACCCACCAACTAAGGCTGAGCAGTGCAAGAAGGAAGAGTCTGAGAGCACAGAACTAGAAATGGGGGTAACACTGGCTTGTCTCCTCTCAGATCCTCAGATCATACCAGAGTGCTTGGGGGATAATTTCTCAATTTCTACGATTGGAGATCAATCGGCTGTGGGCCCATCTTCTAGCATTCTCGATGCATCCATCGCACATTCCCTCATTTGGCAGTATGAGGAAGGCTTTTTGTCCAGCAGTTCCGGATCAGGTAGTGAGCTGAAATCTGATTCACAGAGTCTGTGGAGTTGAAATTAGATTCCAGTTCTTCTGAGTCTGAGTCCGGTATTTCGAGGGGTGATAACCCGAATGCCACTGTCCTGTCTAGGTCGTCTTTTTCATTTTTCTTTGAGTCTGTTGTAACTGAAGGATCAGACAGACTGGATGTTATTAATGAGAATGGTATGACTGTAGCTTCTGAGTACTTTTATGTGTGTTTAGTTTATTGCATTAATCAAGACTTTCAAAACTTTGATGAAAACGACGAGGAAGAAATTCCTCCAGTTTTGAAACATTTGCTTGACCAAGAGCAGGAGAGGTTTGTAAAACCTTTGTGTAGACACCCTATTTTTAACCGTCCTCAAAGACTTGGTTGTGCTTGCAGGTACATCCAGTAACCAGTTTGGTTGTTCGTCCAGCACTCAAACATCGCAGCGGAACGTCACAGGTTTGAGCTTTCCAAACCCTGTTTCATTTCTGCCCCATTTTTGGACCATGCTTTGGTCCCTCCCTAGTGTTTTCTTTAGTGCACTGTCGGCCATGATCAAGGGCTGCCGGCCATGGTATCTGCCCTGTCGGCCACAGATAGGCCATGCCGACCATGAATGAGGCACTGCCGACCACCACTGATGGCTGGCCGGCCACCATGTTTCAACAAATATTATTTTAGATCTTTTGAGCTAGTTGTGGCTTACTGAGCCATCCTCTATACATGTGTATGGAGGGATGGAGGCAAGTTTAAGCTTGTCAAGCAAGGTTTTGCTTGCATTGCTTATATAAGGGGAGGCTCCTCTCCTTCTCCTGAGGTTCAGAAAAATTTAGAGACAAAATATCTCTCTCTCTAGAATTCTCACACTCTCTCTCTCTATATATTGTGATCAATAGTGCCTTAAAGTGTGTTTTCTTCACATTTTTGAAATGGAACACCTAGTCAAACACCACTACCTTGGGGCTGAGGTTCTTGAAGGTTTGTTTGGAACTCAAAAGGCTGGTTTTGGCTCAGAGGAAGACCTGCCTTGCTGCTATTCTTCAAGGATGAGTATATTCCCCTTTTAAGCTTATTTTTGCATACCATCTTAGCCACCTTTGCATGTTGTTTTGGGCCTAGTTGTCAACTACAAAAAGCTCTGATTTTAAGTGTTAAAAATGTTGGTTTGAGTCCTTGTTGGAGTTAGGGGTGGTCTACCCTCTTTCTTTGCTTATTTGTTAAGCTTTTAAGCCATCCTTTGAAGTTTTTGTAATAGCCTTTGCATGGCCTTTCTACCACTAAAACTCAGAGGAATTTCAGTGGTGGAAAAGTAGTTTTGAGGTGCAAAATGAGAGGGGGTGGTCCCCTCTCCTCTTGTCTTGCTTGCTTGTGTTGTTGGCCTATCAAATGAGCACGTGTTTCTACTCTTTTGTGACTTAGTTCAAGCTTGTTTTGACAGGCCTTAATATGTTTTTGAGTGTTTGGGTCACCTCTTGCTTTCTTTTTGTACTTGTAGTGCAATCATGCTTGTTGGCCTAACATTCTTCATGCTTTAGCTCATCATTCTGGCATGTGTTAGCTTTGCTCCAACACATTTTTGTCACTGATTTAACATGCTTGAGGTCTGTTTTAAGTGGTCTTGGTCATATATGCTTAGCTTTGTATAGCTATAGTGTAGTTGGGCTTCACTAGCTTTGTGTTTGAGGTCCCTAGCATGCTTTGAATGTGATGATTGCATGCCTTAGCCTCATTTCTCACATGATTTTAGTGTATATAGCATAGTCACACTCTCACATGTTCCACTCTTTCAATGCTTTTGAGAGATGTGCCATATGCCTTGCTTGCGAGACAATACGTATGCATGCTTGTCTAAGCTTTTGGGCTACCATTTCAGCATGTTTTGGCCTTTGATTTGGCATGGTTGAGCTTTGTCTAGAGCTGGTTTGGTTGTTTGGGTTATGTATTGCATATTTCTTGTGTAGTGCTCTTTACTATCCCTGTGCTTTAGGACTTCTAGCATGCCTTATTTGTGATGTTTATGTGATATGGCATCATTTAACACAAAATTTCAGAGCATATAGCCTCGTTATACTCTCATGTTTATCACACTTTAATTGTGTTTGAGAGTTGAGCATTATGCCTTGTTTGTGAGCCAATGCATGAACATCATTCTCTTGCCTTTCATGGTATCATTTCAGATCATCTTGGCCACTATTTTGGCATGCATGAGGTCTGTTTGGGTTGGTTTAGTCCATTGAGCATTGTATTGCATGGTCCTAGTGTTGTATCCTTCACTAGTTTTAATGCTTAAGTCTCTTAACATGTTGTGCATGCGTTGTTTGCATGTTAGAGTCTTGCATTTCATGCCACGATGAGCATGTTGTTTGCATTGCATCGTGTTCAATCGGATGTTATGTTGAATACAAGGTGGATTGGCCCACTTCATACTCAAAGTGATGAATGTAAGCCAATCCCCTTTTGTCTCCATTGCCTTTGATCACTCATGATAAGGCTGTGGTCTTGGTGTCTTGCTTGTTGTGCATTCATCAAATTTGTGCAAGTTGGATCTTTGGCCATCATGCATTGAGATGCCTGATTGATGGTCTTGGATCCAATGATACATCTCCCTTGATGTTTTGATGTGATATGTAGTGGCATAGTACGTACATACCCTTGGGAGATGCCCTTTTTCCTCTAGTTTGTGCTCTTTTGCAGAATGGTGGTGTAACACACCAGCGACCGGCAGTACCTTACAAATGGCCGGCACTGCTTCATCATTGGCTGGCGGTGCACATCCTTGGCCGGTAGGTGGCCTGCAGTAGCCCCTCATGGCCGGCAGGCCACTGGTGGATTCCCCAGAGTTGGTTTGGTAAGGTGGAGCAAAAATTTCATAAAGACACCCTGCAAACAGAGCATCTCAAGAGCAAACCGGAAGGCATTTCGAGGCGGCAACCGAGAGCATGCATCCTTTATTGTTCAAGGCAAAGCTGAGGCAGCCTAGTTTACATATCTTACATGTTTAGTTAGTTGTCATGATTAGTTAATTTGTTAATTTATTAAAGTGTTGTAATAATTAGTAAGTAGTTTGCTAGTTATTCGATTGGTTTGTAATAATTAATCTAGGTAGCTTAATTAGATTAGTTGGTTAGCTTAGCTTAGATTAGCTTAGCTAATTCATTCAGACCCTCCGTCGAGAGGGCGCATTGTTGTAATAACTGTGTGTGCATGTCTTTCAACCCCATTTCTTTCTCCCTTTTATTTAACCGCTTTCGATGGTCAGATCAGGGCATGTTTTATTTAGCATACCTTATGCTTGCATGTTTGCATTCATTCATTTGTCCTGCATTCACCGGGCTCGGCACGTTATTCAAACTGCATTGTATTTCAATACACTTGAATACGTATTTCAAAGCATGTTATCAAGTGTTGCTTTAATATACCATCTTAGGTAGCCGAGCCTGCTTAGTTGCATTAGGCATCTTAACATAGTTAGGATCATGCATGATTTCTAACTAGTTTTCTGTTTTGGCTTGGAGTACACTGTAAGTGTTTACGCTTTAGCATACTTGCATGAGTGTGAGTGTTGCCATGTTTCGCATGCTTGCCATGAGGCTATTTGCTTAAATGATTAAACTGCATGAATGCCTGTGGATGAAGGCTTCATTACATGAATTGGAACAATTCATCAAAATGTGAGTTTTAAGCCCACTTTGCAGAATGTCAAATCATGTTGTTTTAAACCCACTTGAGGATGGCAAATCCGCGTTTTATCCTACTTGCGAGTAGCACTTCCAAACCATTTTCGAGAAACGAACATGAGATGTTTTGTTCCAATTTAGGCGATCTGGTCTATACTTGTATGTTGTGCACATCACGTAGTAAGTCAGCTAAATAACCGGAATAAGAACACATGTGTTTTCAAAAATAACATATCATGTCAGTAGAGGCCAATCCTTTGATCGGGCGAGCGGGGGTGCTCATTTGAGAACCTTCCCCTCTCGTACTCAAGTTCTCGAGCCGAAGCAACTTTGGTGATGACGGACACGTGGCCTTAGGCACGAGTCAGGATTTCCTAAATTTTCCAAAACAAAATATTTAGGTGGCGACTCTGAAATCTGGCAAAGCAGTCCATGTTTGGCGCTTTTTGATTAAAATCGATTTTCCAAAACGATTTGTCGGATTTGGACTCTTTGGTGATTTATCAATCTTACATTGCACTTTGTGAGATTAGATTTAGAACCGTGACAGGAGTCCGAACTGTAGTAGCTAGAACCCAATTAGCGCCCTCACATGCGGAGAGAGTTCGGGGCGGTCTACAGTTTCTGGCAACTCCACTAGGGATTTAGAGAACTTGACTCGAACATCATGATATGTTGTTTTACCTACAATTATGTGTTTCTTGGCATTGCATTTGCGTAGGTGCGCCTAAGTCACAGTGTTTGCCATCTGCTATTCCTGAATGGTTTGCCGGAGGCTTGTTTGGAAAAACATGCCATAAGGCTAACCGGTAACGAGCTCTGCTATGATGGAAACACAAACCTCAATTTTTACCGACACACCATTTTTGACCATTCGACCTAGTCGCATATCGGAAGCCATAGAGACCATTCCAAACTAGGACAGGTCACTTACCCGAATGTAGGTTGTTTGAGGCCGCTGCATGTGTAGTGAAACCCCTAGTTCTTGACGAAATTAGGACAGGGAAACCCTACCCCCACCATAGGGGTGTTTTGGCTCTCAATTAACTGGTATGTGCTTTACAGTGAAATTGTACAGGAATGTGCACATCAGTTGCAAGTTTGGTATTTGTTTTGGGGTAGAATTCAGTAGAGAGCACAGTCTTTCAGCTATGCTCATATTTGTTTTGGTGAAAGCAGGGCTGATGTGCTGTCTGTTTTCTCTTTTGCAAGGTAGTTTTGGAACCATAACTTCAGAAGGCTCCAATATCCTTTGGGCACTTTTTGCACTCAGGGGATAATGTGATCATTTGATCAGGGGATGAACTATTTGCCGATGGTGCTCAGTTTACTCCAGATGTGATGGATGGCACGCACTGTTTTGAGCAATGCGCAAATGTTGGCCATTTTACTTTCTGACTTGGGTATTGGGTCAGTTTTGTTGTGTTGTATTGAGTCAGTCTTCTCGTACTGAGTCAGTTGAGTCGGTCTTGTTGTATCGAGCATGTCCTGTTGTGTTAGAGTCAGGTGATTTCAGGTGTGTTACCTCGGACATCACTTGCTTGTTTTGTGTTTGTCTTTTACACCCTTTCTTTTGCATTTGTTTCTACCATTGCTCCAGTTGTGCCAGAATACCTGAATGAAACGACAGTGTTTTTCACCTACTTTTTTGTGCCTTGAAATCATTGCCTTGACCTAAGTTTTTCAAAACTTTTTTTGAACGCTGTGGTGAAAACAAAGAGAGAGGAATTCCTCTGGATTTGCAAAAATTTGATCAATTGAGAGAAAGAGAGGCGTGCTAAACCCTTAATGAATGAGATCATGTTTGTTAATGTGAGTACTGAGAAGGATTCTGGATTGATCCAGATTGGTTCTATACTGTCTTCATGAGCGATTAGTCACTTTCTTTAAAGATTTCAAAAAATGTTTTGCGTGGTCCTGCGAAGACATGCGTGGAATCGCTCTTGAGATTGTGCAGCATAGGATCACTCTCAGCCTCAAGACTCGACCCCTTTGCTTTCAAACCTTGAACCTTAATTCAAAATGTTCAACGGTCAACCACAATGTGAGGCTTGTATGGCTAGATTTGTAGCAGCCCTTGAACTAGGGGCAAGAAGGTCAGATTGATCAAAGAAAGCTTGCAAAGCTATATTAGAAGTAGCCCTTGAACTAGGGGAAAAAATGTCAGCTGTGGTCAAAGCTTCAAAAGATGGATCATTTCGCAAACCAATGAAGACTGGCAAGAAAGCCAAATCCGAGAAACGGAGAGCAAGAAGTTTTGTTGAAGGACAATCGAGTTCCTATCCACAACAATAGGGGCAACTTCAGCCCCCAATGGATGGGCTCCTACATCATCAGTGAACGGTAGCCATTCTCCTGGATTTAGATGGATTTGAGATCCTGTAACCAATCAACATGGACAAAGCTACACTTTTTTATCCTTGAGAGGCTCGCTGGGCTGAAAACCCAGAAGGGCGACCCAAGAAAAAGTTAGAGCAAGAAAAAAGAAAAGAACAAAAAACCAAAAAAAAAAAAGAAATGAAAAGAAAAAAAAAAGAAGAAAAGAAAAGAAAAGAAAAACAGAGCTCGCAAGGTTGAAAACTCAGAAGGGCGGCCTTGGCCAAAGTTAGAGTGCCAAAAGGAGAGTGTCAACACCCGAGTGAACCTCACCCAGAACTACATCAGGCTTGATTTCCATCTTTGGCATACGTAGGCAACTTCATTCCGAAGTCCAGCCATAAACACTTCCAAATCGACTATGTCCATGTAATAGTTCTGATCATCTTTGTCTTCTCTGTATCTGAGAGTTCAGTGGTGATCGTCACTTCAAGGACTGATTACTGTGCATTGTGGTGCCATTCAGACAAGGGGCAACTTTCCGTTGCGATGCAGTGCCATTTTAGCAAGGGGCAATTTTCCATTGTTTTTGGATCTGAGGTTGTGCATCTCAAGAGTTAATTCCATGTTGGTCGAGTTGTGGCCATTTGCAAAAATAGTTGTTGAGAATTTTTAATGAGGTTGACTAATTCTCTCAATAATTATTCTATTTTTCTCCAAAACTGGACCATTTCTTGGACCCAAAAAGGGAAAATTTCCAGTGCTCACAATCTGACTTGCATGATTTCAAATCAAAAAATCGAACAAGCATGCTAATCTAACTCTTATATTGGTCAAAATTGTTTTAGCAGAAGCCAAAAACAAAAAAAAAATGGTCAAAATGATGAACTAGGGGCACAGTCGAGTCAGGTTTTTTGTCTTTTCCCTGTTGTCAACATACTTGCCAGAAAGAGCGCCATACTTGCCAGAAATGGCACCATATTCGCCAGAAAAGGACGCAACTGAAGCTAACAAGCAAAGGGCCGAAAGCTCTAATATCCTCCAAGCAGCGAGGTATCAAGCCATGTGTGAAGCACGAACGGGAAATGGAGCAGAATATTCCACTCCTTCATCTGGACAAGTTTGACCACATTCAAACTAAGCTAGGGTCATTGTCAATTGATGCCAATTACAGATCTGCTGCACACCCAATTATAGCGAAACCCCTCTGTGGAAAGGCTCACTAGTTGTGAGCGAGAGAAGGAGCATCTAGTAGAATACTAGGGGCAAGAGCCCACAACTTCCTGTTTATCCATCAACCACCCAGGAGAGGGATAAGAAAGAAGAAAGATTAAAGAATAGAGAGATGTGCGCTGAGTGAAAAAGTGAGAAAAAGGCTTTTTCAGAGAAAAAGAGATTGAGTGCCAGAGTGATGTGAGAATCACAAATAAGAAAGGGTGGGAAACAATACCTAGAGAAACAGGCTCCTCGTGAACCGAGAGGTCTCTCGGCATTGGAACACATCTGAGTGTTATGTGTGCATTTTTATTTGTCTCGATTCTTTTTTTGAGTCGTTTCGAGTGTCAATAGAAGTGTTCAAGTTGTTTTACCTTTGTTTTCTCTTTGTTGAGTCTTTTTTACTATGGTCAGTCGTAGACTCAATGCCCGGTTAAGAACTCTTTTCTCAATTTCAATTTCAAAAATAAATCGTTTTATGCTCAGAGTGCTGTGCTATTCTCTACATATGTGCAAACAAGGATTTGTTCTTTCATAAAACTGCAGGGTTCAATCCAGGTCATGTGAGAACTATAAAACCAGGACCTATCTGAAGCTGTATAGGTTCCGGACTGCAAAGCAAAAGAAAAGAGGGAAAATTTTGAGCATTTGAGTTTGTTTCACCTTCAGAAAGTTCCAAGATTGCATTCTGGATGTACCTTTTTAGGTCTTGTTAATGCTCCAAAGTATGACTGTGCCTCTACCTCAAGCTCAAGCTCAAGTCTGTTTCAAGCCAGATTGGCGATCAGAAGTGCTCTCACTGAGTACCATTCCACGCCAGAGACACCTTGGCTGTGTTTGCAATGAGTTCCTAGGAGACCAATTGAGACGGTGGAAACTAGAGTTTGAATGGCTGATGCCTAAGACGCAAAGGTCCAGGATTTCTAAGACTAAAGTCTGGTTTAAATACCCAGGGGTGTATCCCCGGCTTGAAATCTGTATGGAAGCCCCATAAGTTGAGGTACCGGGTATACGCCTTAATTCTGGATACCGAACCAACCTAGTTGTCACCCTGTTGGAGAATAGGGAAAGTTGTTAACATGGCCAGGAAGAAAGGTAGTAACTGCGGTTTGGAAGCACAATCGAAAAGAGGAAGATCCTCAGCAGCATAATCAGACGATAATGTATGTACGGTTCATTAGGAGAAGTTCAGTTTAAGATTGATTACGCTTTGTGTATCTATCACACATGCTTGCTCACTTAGTGTATCTATCACACTTTGTTTCACTTTGTGTATCTATCACACGTTCGTTTTGTGTATCTATCGCACACACTTTGTTCACTTAGTGTATAGCACACACTTTGTTCACTTACTGTATCTATCACACGTTCGTTTTGTGTATCTATCATACATGCTCACTTTGTGTATCTATCACACGGTCGCTTTGTGTATCTATCACACTTTGCTCACCTAGTGTATCTATCACACTTTGTTCACTTTGTGTATCTATCACACGTTCGCTTTGTGTATCTATCACACTTTGCTCACCTAGTGTATCTATCACACGTTCGTTGTAAGTATCTATCACACGTTCGTTTTGAGTATCTATCGCACATGCACACTTTGTGTATCTATCGCACACATTCGCTTTGTGTATCTATCCCACACGTTCGCTTTGTGTATCTATCACACATGCCTGCTCACTTAGTGTATCTATCACACTTTGTTTCACTTTGTGTATCTATCACACGTTTGTTTTGTGTATCTATCACACATGTTTGCTCACTTAGTGTATCTATCACGCTTTGTTCAGTTAGTGTATCTATCACACGTTCATTTGGTGTATCTATCACACATGCTCACTTTTTGTATCTATCACATGTTCACTTTGTGCATCTATCACACTTTGCTCACCTAGTGTATCTATCACACTTTGTTCACTTTGTGTATCTATCACACATGTTCATTTTGTGTATCTATCACACATGCTCACTTTGTGTATCTATCATACGTTCATTTTGTGTATCTATCACACATGCTCACTTTGTGTATCTATCACACGTTCGCTTTATGTATCTATCACACTTTGCTCACCTAGTGTATCTATCACACTTTGTTAACTTTGTGTATCTATCACACATGTTCATTTTGTGTATCTATCACACATGCTCACTTTGTGAATCTATCACACGTTCGCTTTGTGTATCTATCGCACACGTTCACTTTGTGTATCTGTCACACACGTTCCCTTTGTGTATCTATCACGCACGTTCGCTTTGTGTATCTATCACACATGCTTGCTCACTTAGTGTATCTATCACACTTTGTTTCACTTTGTGTATCTATCACACATGCTTGCTCACTTAGTGTATCTATCACACTTTGTTTCACTTTGTGTATCTATCACACATGCTTGCTCACTTAGTGTATCTATCACACTTTGTTTCACTTTGTGTATCTATCACACATGCTTGCTCACTTAGTGTATCTATCACACTTTGTTTCACTTTGTGTATCTATCACACGTTTATCACACGTTGCCCACTTAGTGTATCTATCACACTTTGTTCACTTAGTGTATCTATCACACGTTGCCCACTTAGTGTATCTATCACACTTTGTTCACTTAGTGTATCTATCACACGTTGCCCACTTAGTGTATCTATCACACTTTGTTCACTTAGTGTATCTATCACACGTTGCCCACTTAGTGTATCTATCACACTTTGTTCACTTAGTGTATCTATCACACGTTGCCCACTTAGTGTATCTATCACACTTTGTTCACTTAGTGTATCTATCACACGTTGCCCACTTAGTGTATCTATCACACTTTGTTCACTTAGTGTATCTATCACACGTTGCCCACTTAGTGTATCTATCACACTTTGTTCACTTAGTGTATCTATCACACGTTGCCCACTTAGTGTATCTATCACACTTTGTTCACTTAGTGTATCTATCACACGTTGCCCACTTAGTGTATCTATCACACTTTGTTCACTTAGTGTATCTATCACACGTTGCCCACTTAGTGTATCTATCACACTTTGTTCACTTAGTGTATCTATCACACGTTGCCCACTTAGTGTATCTATCACACTTTGTTCACTTAGTGTATCTATCACACGTTGCCCACTTAGTGTATCTATCACACTTTGTTCACTTAGTGTATCTATCACACGTTGCCCACTTAGTGTATCTATCACACTTTGTTCACTTTGTTTATCTATCGCACATGTTCATTTTGTTTATCCATCACACGTTCGCTTAGTGTATCTATCACACTTTGCTCACTTTGTGTATCTATCACACATGTTTATTTTGTCTATCTATCGCACATGTTCATTTTGTGCATCTATCACACATGTTCATTCTGTGTATCTATCACACATGTTCATTTTGTGTATCTGTCACACATGCTCGCTTTGTGTATCTATCACACGTTCACTTTGTGTATCTATCGCATATGCTCACTTCATGTATTTATCACACGTTCGCTAAGATTGCATAATTTTCTTACATCATTTCTGCATGAGATGCGGTTTGGTTCATGCTTACTTGCTTATGTACGAGTTTCTTGTAGCATTTATTTGCATACCGTTTGCATCTAGATGTTTCATTACAGCCCTCTTTACATAATCATAAGTTATGCTCTTGCATCGTGCCTGTCATTTGCATTTTGTTTCTGCCTACGGGCGCATCTATTTTGTTATCTTGCCTATTTGTTTGAGTCTTCGGCCTTGTCAAAAATGGGTCATCTCTGGGCTTTGACATTCACTCCCGTCACTTCGTGACTTTCGAGTTCTGCCAAAGAGGTGCAACTGTAGACACCCCATTTTTGACCGTCCTCAAAGACTTGGTTGTGCTTGCAGGTACATCTAGCAACTAGTTTGGTTATTCGCCGAGCACTCGAACTTCACAGTGGAATGTCATAGGTTTGAGCTTTCCAAACCCTGTTTCATTTCGGCCCCATTTTTGGACCATGCTTTGGTCCCCTCCTAGTGCTTGCTTTAGTGCACTACCGACCATGATCAAGGGCTGCCGGCCATGGTATCTACCCTGTCGGCCACAGATAGGCCATGCCGGCCATCAATAAGGCACTGCAAGCCACCACTGATCGCAGACCAGCCACTATGTTTCAACAGATATTATTTTAGATCTTTTGAGCTATTTGTGGCACACTGAGCCATCCTCCATACACGCGTATGAAGGGATGGAGGCAACTTTAAGCTTGTTAAGTAAGCTTTTGCTTGCATTACTTATAAAAGGGGAGGCCCCTCTCCCTCTCCTGATGTTCAGAAAAATTGAGACAAAATATCTCTTTCTCTAGAATTCTCACACTCTCTCTCTATATTGTGCTCAATAGTGCCTTAAAGTGTGTTTTCTTCACATTTTTTAAAAGGAACACCTAGTCAAACACCACTACCTTGGGGCTAAGGTTTTTGAAGGTTTGTTTGGAACTCAAAAGTCTGGTTTTGGCTCAGAGGAAGACCTGCCTTGCTGCTGTTCTTTAAGGGTGAGTATATTTCCCTTTTAAGCTTATTTTTGCATACCATCTTAGCCACCTTTGCATGTTGTTTTGGGCCTAGTTGTCAACTACAAAAAGCTCTGATTTTAAGTGTTAAAAATGTTGGTTTGAGTCCTTGTTGAAGTTAGGGGTGGTCTACCCTCTTTCTTTGCTTATTTATTAAGCTTTTAAGCCATCCGTTGAAGCTTTTGTAATAGCCCTTGCATGGCCTTTCTACCACTGAAACTCAAAGGAATTTCAGTGGTGGAAAGGTGGTTTTGAGGTCCAAAATGGGAAGCGGTGGTCCCCTCTTCTCTTGTCTTGCTTGCTTGTGTTGTTGGCCTATCAAATGAGCATGTGTTTCTACTCTTTTGTGACTTTGTTCAAGCATGTCTTTGGCTTTGTTTTGACATGCCTTAACTCTATTTTTTGGTGTTTGGGTAACCTCTTGCTTGCTTTTGGTACTTGTAGTGCAATCATGCTTGTCGGCCTAACATGCTTCATGCTTTAGTTCATCATTCTTGCTTGTGCTAGCTTTGCTCCAGCACATTTTTGCCACTGATTTAACATGCTTGAGGTCTATTTTAAGTGGTCTTGATTAGATATGCTTAGCTTTGTATAGCTATAGTGTAGTTGGGCTTCACTAGCTTTGTGTTTGAGGTCCCTAGCATGCTTTGAATGTGATGATTGCATGCCTTAACCTCATTTCTCACATGATTTTAGTGTATATAGTATAGTCATACTCTCACATGTTCCACTCTTTCAATGCTTTTGAGAGACGTGTTTTATGCCTTGTTTGTGAGCCAATACATATGCATGATTGTCTAAGCTTTTGGGCTATCATTTCAGCATGTTTTGGCCTTTGATTTGGCATGGTTGAGCTTTATTTAGAGCTTGTTTGGTTGTTTGGGCTATGTATTGCACACTTCTTGTGTAGTGCTCTTTACTGGCCTTGTGCTTTAGGTCTTCTAGCATGCCTTATTTGTGATGTTTATGTGATATGGCATCATTTAACACATAATTTTAGAGCATATAGCCTTGTTATACTCTCATGTTTATCACACTTTAATTGTGTTTGAGAGTTGAGCATTATGCCTTGTTTGTGAGCCAATGCATGAACATCATTCTCTTGCCTTTCATAGTACATTTCAGATCATCTTGGCTATTGTTTTGGCATGCATGAGGTCTATTTCGGATTTGTTTAGTCCATTGAGCATTGTTTTGCATGGTCCTAGTGTTGTATCCTTCACTAGTTTTAATGCTTAAGTCTCTTAACATGTTGTGCATGCGTTGTTTGCATGTTAGAGTCTTGTATTTCATGCCACGATGAGCATGTTATTTGCATTGCATCGTGTTCAACCGGACGTTATGTTTAACACAAGGTGGATTGGCCCACTTCATACTCAAAGTGATGAATGTGAGCCAATTCCCTTTGTCTCCATTGCCTTTGATCACTCATGATAAGGCTGTGGTCTTAGTGTCTTGCTTGTTGTGCATTCATCAAATTTGTGCAAGTTGGATCTTTGGCCATCATGCATTGAGATGCCTGATTGATAGTCTTTGATCCAATGATGCATCTCCCTTGATGTTTTGAGGTGATATGGAGTGGCATAGTACGTACATACCCTTGGGATACGCCCTTTTTCCTCTAGTTTGTGCTCTGTTGCAGAATGGTGTTGCAACACACCAGTGGCCGGCAGTGCCTTACAGATGGCCGACACTGCTTCATCATTGGCCGGCAGTGCACATCCTTGGCCAGCAGGTGGCCTGCAGTAGCCCCTCATGGCCGGCAGGCCATTGGTGGATTCCCCAGAGTTGGTTTGGTAAGGTGGAGCAGAAATTTCATAAAGACACCCTACAAACAGAGCATCTCAAGAGCAAACTTGAAGGCATTTCGAGGCGGCAACCGAGAGCATGGATCCTTCATTGTTCAAGGAAGAGCTGAGGCAGCCTAGTTTACATATCTTACATGTTTAGTTAGTTGTCGTGATTAATTAATTTGTTAATTAATTAAAGTGCTGTAATAATTAGTAAGTAGTTTGCTAGTTATTTGATTGGTTTGTAATAATTAATCTAGGTAGTTTAATTAGATTAGTTGATTAGCTTAGCTTTGATTAGCTTAGCTAATTCATTACCCTTCATTGAGAGGGCGCATTGTTGTAATAAGTGTGTGTGCGTGTGTGCATGTCTTCCAACCCCATTTCTTTCTCCCTTTTATTTAATCGGTTTCGATGGTCAGATCAGGGCATGTTTTATTTAGCATACCTTATGCTTGCATGTTTGCATTCATTCATTTGTCTTGCATGCACGGGGCTCAACGCATCATTCAAAGTGCATTGTATTTCAGTACACTTACTTGAATACGTGTTTCAAAGCATGTTATCAAGCGTTGCATTCATATACCATCTTAGGTAGCCGAGCCTACTTAGTTGCATTATTGCATGTGTTGCATTAGGCATTTTAACATAGTTAGGATCATGCATGATTTCTAACAAGTTTTCTATTTTGGCTTGGAGTACAATGTAAGTGTTTACGCTTTAGCATACTTGCATGAATGTGAGTGTTGCCATGTTTCGCATGCTTGCCATGAGGCTATTTTCTTAAGTGATTAAATTACATGAATGCCTGTGGATGAAGGCTTTATTACCTGAATTGGAACAATTCATCAAAATGTGAATTTTAAGCCCACTTTGCAGAGTGGCAAATCATGCTGTTTGAAGCCCACTTGAGGGTGGCAAATCCGCGTTTTATCTTACTTGCGAGTAGCATTTCCAAACCATTTTCGAAAAACGAACATGAGATATTTTGTTCCAATTTAGGTGATCTAGTCTATACTTGTATGCTGTGCGCATCACATAGTAAGTTTGCTAAATAACCGGAATAAGAACACATGTGTTTTCCAAAACAACATATCATGTTAGTAGAGGCCGATTCTTTGATCGGGGGAGTGGGGGTTCTCTTTTCAGAACTTCCCCTCCCGTACCCAAGTTCCCAAGCCGAGGAAACTTTCGTGATGACGAACACGTGGCCTAAGGCACGAGTCAGGGTTTCCTAAATTTTCAAAAACAAAATATTTAGGTGGCGACTCTGAAATCTAGCAAAGCAGTCCATGTTTGGCACTTTTTGATTAAAATCGATTTTCCAAAATGATTTGCCGGATTTGGACTATTTGGTGATTTATTAGTCTTACATTACACTTTATGAGATTAGATTCAGAACTGTGACAGGAGTCCGAACTATAGTAGCTAGAACCCGATTCGCGCCCTCGCGTGCAGAGAGCGTTCGGGGCGGTCTACACTTTGGTTGATTAAATCACCTCAATTAATGTTGGTACTGAGAAGGACCCGCGGCTGGTCCAGATCGGGTCCACGTTGTCTTCTAAGGAACACGAGCTTAGTCGCTTTATTAAAAGATTTCAAAGATGTTTTCACGTGGTCCTACGAAGGCATGCCTGGAATCGATCCTGAGATTGTATTGCACCGGAGCCCTCTTGACCTAGAGGCCCGACCCGTTAAGCAGAAGCTCCGAAGGATCCGCCCAGACTGGGCTCTGAAAATCAAAGAAGAGGTCACCAAGAAAATCGACGTAGGGTTCCTGTTAGTATCTGAGTATCCAACTTGCTTGGCCAATATTGTTCCGGTGCCGAAGAAGGACGGCATAATTCGGGTTTGTATGGACTTCAGAGATTTGAACAAAGCAAGTCTGAAGGACGACTTTCCTCTGCCACATATCGACGAATTAGTGGACTTCACTGCTGGGCATGCGCTGCTCTCATTCATTGATGGGTTTTCAGGCTACAATCAGATTTTGATGGCGCTCGAAGACGGAGAAAACTGTTTTCACTACCCCGTGGGGAACTAACTGTTATAGGGTGATGCCGTTCGGTTTAAAGAATGCTAGGGTTAGATATCAACGGGCTGCAACCACGATTTTGCACGCTATGATCCACAAAGGGGTTGAGGTGTACGTGGACGACATGATTGTCAAGTCCAAGGAAAGAGAGGGCCACTACACTACCTTTAAAAAATTTTCCAACGGATCAGAGAGTATCAGTTGCGGTTGAATCCTCAGAAATGTACTTTTGGTGTTACAGCAGGGAAAATGCTGGGGTTCTTGATCACACAAAGGGGTATCAAGGTCGATCTTTCCAAAATCAAGGCCATCTTAGAAATGCCACCACCAAGGATTGAAAAGGAGGTGTGAGGCTTTCTGGGTAAAGTGCAATTCATAAGATGGTTTATTGCAAAATTAACCTTGACTTGTGAACCACTGTTTGGTCTCCTGAAGAATGGAAAGAAGTTTCAATGGGATGACTGATGCCAAGTTGCTTTCGAGTAGATCAAGCAATATTTACAAAACCAACCTGTGTTGTCGCTGCCAGAGCCGGGGAAACCATTGATTCTGTACCTATCAGTGACTGAAATGATGATGGGCTGCATGCTTGCACAAGAGTTTGAGGACAAAATGGAGAAGGCTATCTACTACCTGAGCAAGAAAATACTGGATTATGAGACCCGCTACACTCCGTTGGAGAAGGCTTGTCTGGCTTTAGTATGGGCTACCAGGAAGTTGAGGCACTACCTGTTAGCTCACTCTATAATACTGCTTTCGAGATTAGATCCCATCAAATATCTCTTTGAGAAACCAGCACTTACGGCTAGGCGAGCCCGTTGGTTGCTTCTTCTCTCCGAATTTGATCTGAAATACATGGCGCGCAAGTCAATGAAAGGGAGAGCGGTAGCCGAGTTCCTAGTCGATCACCCAGTTGAAGGGGATGAAGCAGTAGAATATCTGTTCCCGGATGAGGCCATTCTACATGTTGAAGAAGAAACTTGGACTATGTACTTTGACGGAGCATCAAACCAGTACGGGTATGGGATAGGGGTGTTGTTGATAGCACCCGACGATTCCCACATACCCTTAGCTTTCAAACTCTGGTTCAAAGTATCAAACAATGAAGCAGAGTATGAGGCATGTATTATTGGCTTGGAAGCCGCCCTGGAACTAGGGGCAAAACGGTTGGACGTCATTGGGGACTTGAACTTGGTTATGTCTCAAGCAAAATGAGACTGGAAGGTTAAAGAAGAAAGAATGAAAATCTATCACCAAACCCTGGACGTCCTAATTCCCAGGTTGGAGAAGTTAACCTTCACCCATCTGTTAAAAGAGAGCAACAGGTTCGCAGACGCTTTATCAACTCTATCTTCTATGATAGACATCCCTTTGGGAGTCCAGATGCATCCAATCATCATTGAACAGCGGTATGTACCGGCCTACGAGCTGATTGCCACCATAGACGAAGTGCAAGATCAGAACCCCTGGTATGATGATATTTGGAACTTCTTGGAAAAGAAGGCTTATCCATGTAGACCGCCCAGAACTCCGCTCCACGCGCGAGGGCGCGAATTGTTGTTCTTAGCTACTACAGTTCAGACTCCATGTCATGGTTCTAAATCTAATCTCACAAAGTGCAATGTAAGACTGATAAATCACCAAAGAGTCCAAATCCGGCAAATTGTTTTAGAAAATCAATTTTAATTAAGAAGCGCCAAACATGGACTGCTTTGCCAGATTTCAGAGTCGCCACCTAAATATTTTATTTTTGAGAAATTTAGGAAACCCTGACTCGTGCCTAAGGCCACGTGTCCTCTATCACCAATGTTGCCTCCTCGGCTTGGGAACTTGGGTATGAGAGGGGAAGGTCATGCAATGAGCACCCCCGCTCGTCCGATCAAAGATCGGCCTCTACTAACAAGATATGTTGTTTTTGAAAACATATGTATTCTTATTCCAGTTAATTAGCTAGTTTACTATGTGATGCGCATAGCATACAAGTATAGACTAATCACTCAAATTGGAACAAAACATCTCACGTTTGTTTGTTTGAAAATGGTTTGAAGGTGCTACTCGCAACTAGGCTAAGATGCGGATTTTTCCACCCTCAAGTGGGCTTAAAACTCGCATTTGACGAATTGTCCCAATTCAAGCAATCCAACCTTCATCAACAGGCATTCAAGCAGTTACAGCAGTTAAGCACATAGTCTCATGGCAGTCACTTACACACATGTAAGGATGCTAAAGTGTAAACACTCATAGTGTACTTCGAGCCAAAAAAGAAACTAGTTAGTAATCAATGCATGATCCTAGCTATGTTAAGAATGCCTAATGCAACATATGCAAAAATGTAACTAAGATAGGCTCGGCTATTTTAAGATGGCATATGAATGCAACAATTGATACATGTATTCAAATAGGAATTGAAATACAATGCAGCTTGAATGATGCGCCGTGCCTGGTGCATGCAAGACAGGTGAATGAATGCAAACATGCAAGCATAAGGATGCTAATTGAAACATGCCCTAAAACTGACCATCGAAAGCTGGTAAATAAAAGGAAGAAAGAAATGGGGATTGGAAGACATGCATCACACAGACGCACACTTATTACAATAGTTGTGCCCTCTCGACGGAGGGTCCAAAAAAATAAGCTAAGCTAGCTACATTAAGCTAAGCTATCTAACTAATCTAATTAATCTAATTGAACTAGTTATTACACAACAAAAATGAATCTTCATTCTGAAGTCCAGCCATAAACACTTCCAAATCAACTTTGTCCATGTGTTTGTTTTGGCCATCTCTGTCTTTTCTGCATTCAAGAGCTCAGTTGTGGTCTCCAGTGCAGTGCTATTTAGACTAGGGACAACTTTCCAGTTGCTGGATCCCGGGTTGTACATCTCAGTGATAGATCTCGGGCATGTCCAGTTGTGATCCATATCGAAAATGGTTTTGAAAAGTTTTAATAAAAGTTGATTTTGCTCAAATTAATCTTTTTACGACTTAGACCATTTTTGGACCAAACGAAAATTTTCAGTACCCACAACCTTCAATTTCTTCGATTTAGTACAGAGTTCTCCTACTCTTGATACAAATTGTAGTTGTTTTTTATTATATTAGTAAAGAAAACTTGAAAGTACAGATTAAAGCAATAAACTCGAGGCATAGTCAAGTCAGGTGTTCCTGTGCCCCCTCTGAGAGCTTGTGGAAGTCTCTGATGCCCAAAGTAGGCCCAGCTTGTGCCTCATCTTCAAGCCAAGCAATGCATTCGCCAGAAAGGGCACAATTGAAACTGGGAGCGGGGGCCAAAAGTTCTCTTGTTCTCCATGCTGTGGCATACCGAGCTAGATGTGAGCCTCGGATCAGAAATGAAGCTGGGTACTCTATCCCCTCTTCCCGGCAAGTCTGGTCGTGGCCGAACTGACACCAGAATCGAAATAGAAAGTAAAAGACACAGTGTGTCAGGTCGATCAACTGAATCCCAAGCTGGCGAGACATGCTGTAGCTCATCGCCGGTAGATTAAGCCAGGGGCAGTACCAAGAAATGTTGACAGCAGATAGGCTGCACATCCATTCGCACCACCATCCCTCATCTGGGGAATCAACTAGTCATTGCCGGAAGAAATAGCCATGTGCTGAATATGCTGGGGCATGAGTCCACTACTTTCAACTTGTCCATCAGCCATATCTGGGGAAGGATGAAAGATAAGAGAGATTAAAGAATAGAGAGGTGTACATGGAGAGAAAAGTGAGAAAGGGTTTTGAGAGAAAAACAGAGCCTGAGGCCCGAGTGATGTGAGAAATACACATGTGAGAAGGGTGGGAAACATTATCTGCAAGAGTAGTGGACTCCTTGCAAATCTGTTTGTCTCCCGGCAATGGAAGGCATCCAAACCCATCAGAGTCTCAGATAGTGTCTTGCCAATGCAGCTCTTGCCCTCTTTTAAGCCTTGGGCAACCTCAATCAAACGAATGCTAGACCCTCCGAAGGTCACCGGCATTAGAAAACCGATGAATCAAGCTTGGAATATCCAGCTCTCCGTCGCGGATCAAAGACTGAGCGTCATGAGAAGTAAGCCCACACATTCGTCCTAGAGCTTGGACGTGGCCAAAATGGAAACGGGGCAAGATCTCTTCATCGCCATGAGACTCCATCAAAGCTTTGAAATCTTCAAAAGTGGGGCATATCTCTTGCCCGCCAAAGCTAAAAATGTGAGTTACCGGATTCCAACACCTAGCTGCGGCATGGAGGAACGGAAGACGCAGCGGGGTACGGCTCAGCGTGAATAGTGCATTTATTTTGAAACCCCGAAAATTCAACTTTTCCGAGCCATCCAAAGCTCCAAGCCAATCGGAGAGTTTTCGGGCAAGAAATGCTTCCATTTGGGGGGAAAATGGAGTTGAAATGAAGGAACCACGAAGCTGGAACCATTTTAGAAGATAAGGAAGTGAGTGGAGGATAGATGTTGACGTTTCGGAGGTTCTGCCATCGATGGCAGGCAGTAGCACATAGATGGCCGACAGGGGCACATTGATGGCCGGCAGAGGAGAGTGATGGCCGGCAGGCCATTCCTTATGGCCGGTAGCCCCTCTGTGGTGCTCACTAACCTCCTGTGTGAAGATCTAGATGCTTTCAGAAGTTGAATTCTGTCATCGGTACCTTTCGAGGCCTTGTTTTGGTTCTTTTCGGGCTTCAACACATCTGATTAAGTTGTAACTATGCATTTTGCTTATCGAGTTGTATGCACTTTGCTTACCAAGTTTTATGTAGTTTGCTTATCGAGTCTATGTAATTTGCTTATCGAGTTGTATTTACTTTGTTTGGCCTGTGAGGCCTTGTGTTGTTTATTGAGTTGTTTTGTTCTTTTCAGTTGTTAGTTGGTTCACTTCCTAATTAAGCACAATGCATTTTGAATGTGCAGTTTTCAAACAAAGATCAATCTCATTTTCACGTTGTGTGATGCGATGCGATGTGATGCTTAGAATGTAAAATGTAACACCTTTTGAACCAAAAAGCTGTTTTCATTCCCATCATGGTTTCTTTTTGCAAAAGAGTACAAGTTTTAAAGAAAATAAAACTGCCTAAGGCTGTACAATGTGCAAAAGCTACTAGCAAAAAGAAAACAAAGCAAAAAGCGTCTGAACTGGTGCTATCTATCTCAAGATCGAGAGGCTCTCTTCGTCCTCTTCCTCGGTCGAGCGGGCTCTGGAGCACTGTCACCATCGACACCATTGTTTGAAGCTGAACCAAAGCCCTCCTCAGTCTCCCCAGCCCCGCCTCCAGTTGAACCTGAGCTGGCGTCGCCGTCTCCATCCCCAGAGGACTCTAAATGTGCACTCGCCACCTCAACCTCCTCGCTCGTCCCATCATCATCATCGCCCAGAATGGGCTCTAAATGGCCACTCTCGCTGCGACTGTCTCTGGCTCTACCTCGGCCGTTTGTCTGAGCCTGTCTCCCTCTCCTCTCTGCTGTTGGGGGAGGTGCTGAAGGTCCTACCTCTGCTCCCGCTGGGGGTATGACGGGGCTGGCATCTCCAAAGGGATCTGAAAAGGGCAATTTATGAGAATGCATTAGTTTGTGTACATGGGATACAGAAGATGATGTGTTGTAGGTAGTAAATGATTGTGGATGATGTGCTGTGAACAATGGATGATTGTAGTGTATTTGTTGTGAACAGTGGATGATTGTAGTATATGTATACCGTGGGCAGTGTGTGGGAACAATGTATCGATGTAGTGTTTGGTGTAATGTGCCAGATTAGTGAAGTTTGGAGCAGTTGCAGTACTAATGTTTTAGCAAAAAGGCTTTGTGGTGTGAAATGCAAATTGAAAAAATTATCGGGATCCGGTAGAGGCTAAGCAGATCCAGGCTCGTCTGCACCATGTCTGTCAAGGAAGCCACGGGCTTAAGGGCCTACCCTGTCTACTCTATGGGTGCCTGTAAGTGCATTGAAGGGATCAGTATTCTATACAGCATAATTGAAATGAGGTAAATGTGCAAAATGTAAAGTTCAGTGCATACCGGGATCGGGCCTCCAACTCCGACAAGTGCATGACTAGCTAGTGTAGGCTCTATGGAGATCTGGCAAGTCTCCCCCGAACGTCTCCAATAAGTCAATGAAGTAGGCAGCTCTGGCCACCCAGTCTCCTGCCTTACCTCATAATCTCTCCTCCTACGAGATCTGGTCGCTCTGCCTCTTCCTCTCGTAGTCAGAGCTCTAACTCCCTCACCTCCGCGAATGCCGGTCAGAGGCGGCATCAGATGCATCTGAACAAAGGTCGTGTAGTCGCCCTCCATGCGAAAAAGGTTTGCATCCAATCCTACCATGAACTGGATCACCTGCTCCTCAGAAAGCTTTTGTGTCTCTCTCATAGATGCGGGAGGTGCCATCGGTATAAACGGGGCAGGGAAGCTCAAGGTCTGGCGTACGAAGCGCTCGCTCAAGAACCAAGCGCAGCAGATCGGTCCCTCGAAGAGGATGTGATAGCGAGCCACGGCCCTAGCAGTCTCACATGGGAATCTGGCCCCTGACGGTATCACGTCCCATGGCTGCCATGTGATCTGAATGAGAAAATGAACAAACAATTAGTCATTATCAATTGACTACTGTGCGTATCAAACTAGTTGAAAAGCAGCATGACTATGTTTTGGGTTACCTCGCGTGCCGTGACCGTGTCAAAATACTGTCGGAAGAACATGAAGGTCTCTCAAGTCCTACGACGGAGCAGGCCGTCATACACCTGAGAGAACGGGACTGTCGCTGGGGTCTCCACAATAGGCTCTAGAGCAAGAGTTGGGAAGTATACGTACATGCATAACTACAAGGGAAATGTGATCAATGCAGTGTATGAACAGAGTATAGAAAATGCAGAAAGAAGAGTGCAGTACAATGTATGAACAGAGTACAGAAAATGTAGAAAGCAAAAAGCATGCAGTGTATGAGCAGATACAGAGGATGTTAGAAGTACATGTGTTGCACAAAAAGTAAAGCAGGAAATGCTAAGTAGAAACTGCCAGGTAAAAAGGGAGAACTAAGCTGTGTCCCCCCCAAGCCCGCCAGTATTCGCCAAGCAAGGTCCCGCTTATCCGAGAGGTCAAGCTCATGTATCCGTATAGAGTGGTGAGGCCGGCTCCGCCCCAGTTGTAGAATGGGACTCGCTGCAGCACCACCAATGCACTTAAAAAGTACAAACCGACGGTATTCCACCTGTTCGAGAACAAGGTGGTACTAAAGAGAAACATGAGAAAGCCCATGGCATACTGCTCGGTCTGCTCAACAGTCTCGGGCTCAACTCCTCAGAACTGCTCCTCAAACCAACTATATCGAACCATACCTGCCCGAAGTGTCAGTGGCTGTGCCCTGAGAAATGCAGCCCATACTGCCTCCAACTCTCCTATGTCAGGATCGAGGGGAATCAGCTCACCTCCTACGCCTAAGCCAGTGATCATGGCGAAGTCGTAAGGAGTCATCGTCATCTCCCCCATGGAAGAGAAGTGTAAGGAGTTGGTGGTGTCCCACCACCTCTCCACTAGAGCCCCTAAGAGAGGTAGCTCGCTGTGATCCACGTCAATTTGGAGCAAAACAGACCAAAGCCGGTCCCGTTGATGATGTCACGGACCCCGGCTGGAAGCTTATCGTACCAATCCCGAGCTGTCATGGTACCGTAGCCTCGGAAGGAGAGGGATCCGTCATGTGTTAATGCATGAGATGCAATCAAATAAAGTACAATTGAAAGTACAGTTGAATGCAGAGCAGTGATGTACGAAGTACAGTTGAATATGAAGCAGCAGTGTATGAGATACAGTTAAATCAAGGCATGTGATGCAATCAGATCAAAACAGTGCAAGAAATGCAACAGTTATGGGTGGTATTGCAGAAAAGCGAAGTTTGTACCTCCACGGCGATGGCTGATAGATGAGATATGGGCTCTCTCAACAAGAGGTCATCTACCGCGTCCTCGACCAAATCAGTGAAGTCCTTGTTGCCTCCCGCAACAAGTATAAGGTGTGTCTCGGGCTGATACCTTGTCAGATTGAATGGGCGAATGTTCGGCGGTAGTGGCTCAGGCTCAGCCTCGAAGTCCGCTACAAACTCTACCGGAGGAAGTGCAAGAAAGCCCCCGTCATATGGGATATCGTCTGCCATTTGAAATGGATGCGAAATGAGCAAAAATGAGCAAAATGCGGGAAATGTGAACTTTGAATAAAGTAAACCCTAGGAAAGAGAAAAAGTCAAAGAAAGTTGAAAACCTGGGAAAAGTGTACTAACCTTGGGAGAAACTTGAGGGAATTGATCCTTGAACGGTGGAAATGACGGAAGAAGCGTCGAAATCAAATTCTGATCAGTTCAAATCGAAGAGAACAAAAGGGTTTTCGCGAAGAAAATGTTTCTAGTGTGTTGGGAAACGCGTAGAACGCGCGAATCTAGAGAGGAGGAGTACCTGGAGAGCAAGGGAGGAAGGTTTTGTGCAAAGGGTTGTGAGGAAATGAAGTGTCTCTACCCCTACTTAAAAACCCGTGGGTCAAAGGACCATTTTGCCCAAATCTGCCATCGATGGCTAGCTGTGGCCACTGATGGCCGGCAGATGGCCGGCAGGCGTCCACCAATTTTTCCTGCCTCTTCCACCTTGATATGGGTCCTTGGGTTCCAAGAAATGCAGGTTATGCTCAAAATTTGATTCAAAATGCCTTCGTGGAAGCCCAGAATCACATTCGCAGTGCGCAAGTGCCATGACTCGAACCCGCCCCCGTGGGTTAAGGACACGACCGGCCAGTAATCATGAGACTACCTACGGCCTCAAAACGAACCAAACGTATTTTAACAGAGTTAATGGGGGCCAAACAGAACCAAATTTGAAACTTTGTCCATAGAGCTATGCTTAAGTGCACGCCATAACATTCCAAACATTTATATGTTAATAACTCACATCAGAATATGTACTAGCACAAAACACTGTACATACAGGATCATACAGATTTTCTCCCGGGTCCTACGATGGAGCAAGCCGTCATACACCCAAGAGGACGGGACTGTCACTAGGGTGTTTACTATAGACTCTAGAGAAAGAGTTGGGAAGTATGCATACACCCATAGCTGCAAGAAAAATGTGATCAATACAGTATATGAACAGAATACAAAAAATGCAAAGCAGAAAGCATACAGTGTATAAACAGAATACAGAAAATGCAAAACAGAAAGCATACAGTGTGTGAGCAGATACAGAAAATGTAGGACAAAAAGTACATGCGTTGCGCAAATGTAAAGCAGGAAATGCTAAGTAGAAAATGTAAAGTGAAGAGGGGGAACTAAGCTGCGTACCTCCCAGGCTCGCCAGTAACCGCTGATCAAGGTCCTGCACATCCGAGAGGTCGAGCTCATGTATCCGTATAAAGTAGTGAGACCGGCTCCGCCCCAGTCATAAAACGGGACTCACTACAGCACCACCAATGTGCTCAGAAAGTATTCCACCTGTCAATAACTACCTATCTTTTTACGGGTGTCATATGGGCAGACACGTAATTTAGGTGGGGTTCTTCATGTCCCTCGACCATTCCTTATAAGAAATATCGATTATAGATTACAGATTACATATAAACAAAATAGATTATAGATTACAGATTTCAGATTTCGGATTACAGATTTCGGATTACAGGTTTCAGATTACTGATTACAGATGTCAGTACAGAGTACAGATTACAGATTACAGATTCCCATAATCAAATCCTGATTACACATAAACAATACTCATTTGACACCATCAATAATTCCCTCAGTTCCCCATTCGAAGTCGTCAAGAATTTTCTCAGTTCACGAAATCACATTAATTAAATGTTGTTTCAAGGTCAATAATCAACTTCCAAACACAGCTAATGTGTAAGTCATTCCCTTATCCATTTAAACAATTAGTGGGGAACAAAATCACATTCAATTAACTTCTTACACAATTCTAAGAAGGGTCACTATAAGCATAACTTCTTCTTACCGTCAGTCATACTCAATACAATTCAAATTATTATGCAAAACACAGCTTAGCAAAATATTTAAACACAGTAACTTCTCAAAATCTTAGGTCGAAACATTGCTATGGCAAGGAAGACGTGGCTATGTCATAAAGTTGGAGCATTACACATATCGTTTCATTTAATCAACACATCTTAAAAATATTCAATACTTAGAGTTTAATCAATTCCCCTAAACAGACGCTAGAAACATAACTATATTGTCATCATTTCCCAGAGGTGACTATCAATCGATAACACATGTTTCATCTAACCAGTTGCATATAAATTGTCTTACCGATCAGCTCGAACCCTCACTACGCTTCCGCAGTGCAATGCTGTTTGATTTAATCTCATCTGCATGTTTTGCATTGTTCACCGATCTACATAAGATAAACAGAAGCAATAGTTCCCATTTATTTTGTACAATCTCCCTTTTTTTTTTTTTTTTTTTTTTTTCTGTCTAACCATGCGGAGGTAGAGTCCTCCGGATCTTCTCTCTTTATTCTTGCTATGCTTTGCATAGCAATCAATCATAATATACACAAAGAATACACAATAGACATGGATAGTAACCATTACGGTTAGCAGGTATTACAAACACAAGTATCGTTGCCATCAATCTTTTTATGTGCTTTCAGAATGTTAAGCATGATGCCTAAGTCTTTTCTAGACATCCTAAGGCTCAATGGATTCATGTGTGAGATAGCAACTCGTGCTCTGATACCACTTGTCACGCCCCAAACCTGTTCCTAAAAGTTTGGGCATGACCACTTCCGAAACAGACATAAAAACTGACTTAAGTAACATATGGGGCCTGAACGGAAGCACCTAATAACTAAACTCTATTCCATTGAGCTACCACTAATATGCCAGGATCATGAACATCATATTAGGTAAATAATATACAGAAAACATACACCCGAGCTTCAGTCACATACACTTACATACTTAGACCCAGCCCCGCAATTGGGCGTATAATAAAAAAAACATGAATGAAGAAGGGGTTATATACATTCAACCATAGGCAAACAATCAAGCACAAGCCAAAAACCTAGCAAAACTTTACAAAATGCACGGGCTTCATCTAAGTGCCTGGACTCACTGAGGTTGACAAGAGAGAGACGAGCCTTAAGGGTTAGGATTGGCCTCCCGGTTGATTCCCTACAGAAACAGACAAAATACAGAGTGAGCGAATTTTAGTGAATAATATTACTTAAACAATCAATGATTAACTTGAATGATAAAGCATATAACTGCAGAGGCATATAATTAACTACATTCTGTAATTATTTCCAGAACGGTCGTGGGTCTAGTTTCCTTAACAGAGTGGCTTTAAGCCCAGTAATATACAGAACGGCCTTAGGCCTAACAGAGTTAAGGAATGGCCATAGGCCCAGATTTTACAGATCAGTCATAGGCCTAACAGATACAGAACGATCATAGGCCTAGATATTAACAGATCGGCTTTAAGCTCAGTTCATATATGTATGGACTCAAGAGGTGTCTTGCACGGATTCTAGTGGTGACTCGCACTGCAGCACTTAGTTCCGTACAACACTTTGTTCCATACCAGAAATCAATAGGTCTCAAAGACCGAATAATTCATATCATGTCATAGCATAAACAGAACGAATTAACAGTGCAGGTTAACTCCAGATTCATGAGAATACCGTCACATGATAGTGTACATAATTTACCCCATGGTTTATTACAAGTTAACACAGTTGTCTTGCGTATAACAGAATAATAACAATAACTATTAATAGAGGGCACATGTATCATTCCAGTACGCTTAATAAGGGCAGAACAATTCGCATTCTAACGTGAATCACATAATGATGTTAGACTGTAGTATTCATATAAGATAGGTCCATTTGTAACACAACAGAATAATCTCAAATTTATTAGTGGCAAAACAGAATGATCTTAGGTTCACGTAGATTTCATCGTTCAAGGATAAACATAAGTTCCATTTATTCATTAAGAAACGACATAGTTTGCTTATAGATAACAGAGGGTTAATATTCGTTATGGGCAGAACAAAATGATTCCATTGTCATACCGATATATGCAAATCTTTCAACGTTCACATAAGGTCACACTCATCTCCAATTGACATAAATGTTAGTGTAATCACTTACGTGGAACAGAGCATTAGTAACATTAGTCATTAACGGTAAGTAAAATGCACATATGCCGTACTGTTACTTACAGTGCCATAATGAAGCGCTTGACCCTCCCAGGTTATGACCTTAAATTAGAATCTTGATAAACCCCTTTTAATTTCTCAATCTTCCTCCTTGATGAACTCCTTCACAAACCCTCCTCCTCTCTAATTCTCTCTCTCTCTCTTAGGAGATATTTGTATAAGGCTCTAAGTCCAATTGTTAAAGAGCATTAACACATATATACATAAAAGTGAATAAGATGAAATTTAATCATTTTAATCATTCCAAATTGAAATCTCACAGAAAATCATATTATGATCTAAAAATCATACTGATCTCAAATATAAAATCAATTTCGGATTATCAAGCCTCTAAGGCTCTCAATTTCTGATTCAAACATTTTAATTGTGATAGATATTCTCTTATTAAACAGATATAGGTCTCAAATCACAAGATCCATTAGCTTAAACTTAATTTCACATAAAATTTCACATTAAGCATTTAAATGCACAGAATAAGAGACTAAAAGTATACCAGAAACATATGTGGGGGTCGGGTTATTACAGTAACAATCACACGCATGCGATATGCTAAAGCGATTAAAGGCTCACCTAGTACTCTAAGCCAAAAAGATGAAAAAGTTAGAATAATGCATGATCCTAACAATGTAATATGACTAATGCAACACATGCGATATGTAATTACTAGGCTCGGCTACTAATATAGCGTATGAATCAATTAAATAGCATGCGGTCTAAGCACGTATTCAAAGAAGTATTAAACGAACAATGCAAGTTAGCATAATGAACCGAGCCTTGATGCATGTAAGACAAGTGAATGCAAGGCATGAGAGATGCTAAACAAAACATGATGCCCTATACTAACCATCATAAGCAGGTAAACAAAAGGGAGAAAGACATGGGGGTTGGAAGACATACACATTATTACAATATTGCGCCCTCACACATGAGGTCCGAATGAATAAACTAGCTAACTAATTAAAGCTAAGCTAATTAATTAACTGTTACAAACCCAAATGAATAATTTAGCTAAACTACTTAACTAATTATTACAAACCGAATAAAATAATTAGTTAACTACTCTAGTTAATTAAATAATTACAATACAAAACGAATTAGCTATTACAAAGCCACAACATCAATATTAACATCACTTCACGAATCTCGAGGATCGAGGAAGGGTTCATGCATGAATGCGTTTCTACCTGAAGAAAGAACTGTTCTGCTGCCAGATACCTCTGTTGCATAGTATAACACTTACACTGTTTTCCACCTCAAGACCAATTTTGTTCTGCTTCAAAAGTACACTACAGGATTTTGCATAGGTGGCCGGCACGCTAGAAGTGATGGACTGCCGTCCACTAATGGTGGCTTGCCGGCCACAAAAAATGGCATGCCGGCCACTGTTGCCTGGGTCTTCCTACTGCAACAGAGAGCAAACAGAGCAAGCACATGGTATTCTCAAGGGTTGTTTGCACAACTCACCCCTCATTTTCATCAAACAGCAGCTCAAAGGAGTGACAAAATTTGATTCACAAACCATCAACGGATGCAATTTCATTGTATGATGGCTTCTGAACAAAAAATGTGCAAGTTCAATGAATGAAACAAAACAAGACTCTAAAAACCACCTCCCTATCATGAAAGATCAAGGGAAGTAGTTGACAATAAATCTTGAATTGTTTGCATCACTCATAAGTATGAAATGACTCAAGACTCAAGGGTTCAATTAATGTCTGATTGACCCCAAACCAAATTATTATCTTGCCCTTTTTTAGTCACAAATTTTATTACTTCATTTTAGTTACCTTTCACTTTTTTAATCGATAAAGTCCAAAAGTGAGTTTAAGTTCTCTAAAGGAGAGAAGTGTCAAACCAAGAGTTCGCTTAAGGCATGAGAGAGATGTCACGCCGTTGATAATGAACCCCTAAAAGGGATTAAACTATTAAGCATGGCAACCTCAATCTCAAGCTTAAAAGAACAATAGGTTTGAAACAACTCTCAAAGAAAAGCAAAGAAAAAGCCAAGAAAGGAGTGATTAAAGGTGATCATAAGTAAGGAAAGCATGAAATAAATGCTATTAACTCAAATAGGATGGTGGCTAAGGCCTAAACCACCAACCCTACGAGGACAATTGCACCACAAGCATGCAAATACAAGGCTCAAATGTAATGAACACTTAAAAATAGTCCTAAAAAAGTGCTAAATAAGTTCTAAGACATGTTGAAATTAAAATAAAAATAGCTAGAACAATAAGCTAAAACATAGAACATGCTAGACTAGTAAGCAATACACAAGGAGGGAAGGCTAACCCCTCCAATTTTGGACTTCAAAACAACATTTTAGCCACTAAAATAACTCTGAAAATCAGTGTTTAAAAACTCAAAAAAAGATAGTGTAACTCTGGGAAACACAAGGGTAAAGGCCTTGAAAGCAAGGTGTAAAAAAGGGTGAACCACCCCTCAACCCTTATTGGCATAAAACCACAAGTTCCAGCCCAAAAATACAGAGTTTATACAGCCCAAAAACTTAGGAAAAACAGTAGAAAAAAGAGTAAATAAAGCAAGAAAAGAAGCAATGGTTTATACCTCTTGAAGAAGAGAACCAATTCTAGGCAACAAATCAAGGCAAACACACCCTCAAGAGCTCAAACTAGGCTCAAAGGTACCTCAACTCAAAGATGGCAAGGTTTGGTTTAGAGTATATAGGCAAAAGCTTGCAAAAAGCTATGAAATTGCAAGAGAGAGAGAGAATTGTAGAGAGAGCGAGAGAGAATTTTTTCTCTAAAAATTCCAACCTTGAAAATGGAATGGGAGGCCTCCTATATATATAAAACCATGCAACTCCCTTAGAAATATCAATATATACACGTGTAAGAAGGTGCATACATTTGTGCGAACAACTTGTACAGTTAGCAGAAAAATATCTGCAAAACACACAGCCAATAGAAGGGGCCAGCAAGCTACAAAAGGTTGTAGGTTTGAAAAACTCTGGTTTTGGTCCAAAAACAAGGCAACAGGTATATAGGGTTTGAAGGCTCAAAGCTGTGGCATTCCGTTGAGGACTCCGAGCACTTAACAAGAATATACACTCATCATTGGGTGTGCAAGCGGTGATGTCCAAGTCGTAAGGGTGGTCAAAAATAGGGTGTCTACAACAGTCTTCTCTTCATCAGGGGGATACATTGCTATCTGGTGGTATCCCCTACAAGCATCCAAGAAGCTCATCCTTCCATGCCCTGAAGTGACATCTACTAACTTATCAATCTTGGGCAGTGGAAAACTGTCCTTAGGGCAAGCCTTAGGCTGGTGAAATCAACACAAACCCTCCACTTACCGTTCTTTTTTTTCTCTACTACAGTGTTGGACAACCAAGTAGGGTAGTTCACCTTGCGAATGGCTTTGGCTTCCAGCAGTTTGTCCATTTCCTCCTACACTACCTCAACATGCATCAGCGTCGGCCTCCTCGCTCGCTAGATGACAGGTTTAACCGACCTGTTTACATTGAACATATGGCATCTGACCCACATGGTATTCTCAAGGGTTGTTTGCACAACTCACCCCTCATTTTCATCAAACAGCAGCTCAAAGGAGTGACAAAATTTGATTCACAAACCATCAACGGATGCAATTTCATTGTATGATGGCTTCTGAACAAAAAATGTGCAAGTTCAATGAATGAAACAAAACAAGACTCTAAAAACCACCTCCCTATCATGAAAGATCAAGGGAAGTAGTTGACAATAAATCTTGAATTGTTTGCATCACTCATAAGTATGAAATGACTCAAGACTCAAGGGTTCAATTAATGTCTGATTGACCCCAAACCAAATTATTATCTTGCCCTTTTTTAGTCACAAATTTTATTACTTCATTTTAGTTACCTTTCACTTTTTTAATCGATGAAGTCCAAAAGTGAGTTTAAGTTCTCTAAAGGAGAGAAGTGTCACACCAAGAGTTCGCTTAAGGCATGAGAGAGATGTCACGCCGTTGATAATGAACCCTAAAAGGGATTAAACTATTAAGCATGGCAACCTCAATCTCAAGCTTAAAAGAACAATAGGTTTGAAACAACTCTCAAAGCAAAGCAAAGAAAAAGCCAAGAAAGGAGTGATTAAAGGTGATCATAAGTAAGGAAAGCATGAAATAAATGCTATTAACTCAAATAGGATGGTGGCTAAGGCCTAAACCACCAACCCTACGAGGACAATTGCACCACAAGCATGCAAATACAAGGCTCAAATGTAATGAACACTTAAAAATAGTCCTAAAAAAGTGCTAAATAAGTTCTAAGACATGTTGAAATTAAAATAAAAATAGCTAGAACAATAAGCTAAAACATAGAACATGCTAGACTAGTAAGCAATACACAAGGAGGGAAGGCTAACCCCTCAAATTTTGGACTTCAAAACAACATTTTAGCCACTAAAATAACTCTGAAAATCAGTGTTTAAAAACTCAGAAAAAGATAGTGTAACTGTGGGAAACACAAGGGTAAAGGCCTTGAAAGCAAGGTGTAAAAAAGGATGAACCACCCCTCAACCCTTATTGGCATAAAACCACAAGTTCCAGCCCAAAAATACAGAGTTTATACAGCCCAAAAACATAGGAAAAACAGTAGAAAAAAGAGTAAATAAAGCAAGAAAAGAAGCAAAGCTTTATACCTCTTGAAGAGGAGAGCCAATTCTAGGCAACAAATCAAGGCAAACACACCCTCAAGAGCTCAAACTAGGCTCAAAGGTACCTCAACTCAAAGATGGCAAGGTTTGGTTTAGAGTATATAGGCAAAAGCTTGCAAAAAGCTATGAAATTGCAAGAGAGAGAGAGAATTGTAGAGAGAGCGAGAGAGAATTTTTGCTCTAAAAATTCCAACCTTGAAAATGGAATGGGAGGCGTCCTATAGATACAAAACCATGCAACTCCCTTAGAAATATCAATATATACACGTGTAAGAAGGTGCATACATTTGTGCCAACAACTTGTACAGTTAGCAGAAAAATATCTGCAAAACACACAGCCAATAGAAGGGGCCAGCAAGCTACAAAAGGTTGTAGGTTTGAAAAACTCTGGTTTTGGTCCAAAAACAAGGCAACAGGTATGTAGGATTTGAAGGCTGAAAGCTGTGGCATTCCGTTGAGAACTCCGAGCACTTAACAAGAATATACACTCATCATTAGGTGTGCAAGCGGTGATGTCCAAGTCGTAAGGGTGGTCAAAAATGGGGTGTCTACAACAGTCTTCTCTTCATCAGGGGGATACATTGCTATTGTAGACGTCCCCCGAACGCCCCGGGAGGGTAAGCTCCCGTTCTGTTCATTTGTGGGGTTACTACAGCTCGGACTCGATTTGTGTCACGGTTCTTAATCTGAACCAAAGAGTCAAAATCCGGCAAATCGTTTTGAGAAACAGATTTTTGAAAAGAAGTGCCAAACATGGATTGCTTTGCCAGATACAGAGTTGCCACCTAAATATTTTTTTAATGGGGAAATTTAGGAAACCCTGACTCGGTGCCGAAGGCCACATGTCTGTCATCACTGGAGTTGTCTCGGCTCGGGAGCTTGGGTATGATTGGGATGAGCACCCCCTTTTGCGGCAGTGGAAAACTGTCCTTAGGGCAAGCCTTAGGCTGGTGAAATCAACACAAACCCTCCACTTACCGTTCTTTTTTTTCACTACCACAGTGTTGGACAACCAAGTAGGGTAGTTCACCTTGCGAATGGCTTTGGCTTCCAGCAGTTTGTCCACTTCCTCCTAAACTACCTCAACATGCATCAGCGTCGGCCTCCTCGCTCGCTGGATGACAGGTTTAACCGACCTGTTTACATTGAACATATGGCATCTGACCTCGAGGTCAATGCCTGGCATCTTGTATGGCGTCCAGGAAAATACTTCTACGTTGGCCCGTAAGAAAGCTTCAAACTCCCTTTCCTCATCCTCGGCAAAGCCTGGGTCAAGAAGAAAGAAACGCTCTTCATCCCCTTCTTGGACTAGAATTTTCTTCTAGGGTTCCTCATTTTTCTCAACTGGTTCTTTGCTGACATCATCTACAACTTCCATATCCTCATCTTCAATTTCTGCCGGTTCTGTCTCTTGCACGTTGCAGGTAGATTTTATTACTGCCACAGAGCAATTTTTTGCTACACCTGATCCCCTCTAACCTCTTCAATTCCATGCTCCATTGGGAACCACAAACGCTAGTGCAGTGTTGAGGGAACAACCCTCATTGGGTGCAACCATGGCCTTCCCAAGATAATATTGTAAGGGGAGGGGGTGTTAATTACTGTAAACTCTGTGCTTACTTTCCTGGTGCCCGCCTGAACCTCTAGATTTATTGCTCTCAAAAGCCATGTCGGCGTTCCATTGAACCCGACCATTGGGCTGTTAGACTGCTCCAAATCATCGCGATAAAGGCCAAGCTCCTTATAACACCTGACATACATGATGTCACAAGAGCTGCCTTGGTCGACCAGAATGCGCCTTACCTGGTATTCTCCTACCTTGAGGGTCACTACCAGAGCATTGTTGTGTGGATACTGCACCATGTCCTGGTCTGCCTCTGTAAATGACACTATTGGTCCCTGGTACTTGTTTATCCTAGGCCTCTTTTGCTGGATCTGACACACATGTTGTAAGTGCCTCACCCTCTAAGTCTTCCCATCCATTTCATTCTTGTTGACCCTTAAGTGAATCACATTGATCACTCGAGGTCCATCTGCTTGCTGTTGTGGTGGCGATGGAGGTGGTGCTACCGGTGCCTGGGGTAGCCTCGTCTGCTCTTCCCTCATCCTGGCCTCATCTACCAGGTCCCTTAAGTGACCCTGTCTAACTAGGTCTTCCAAATGCATCTTCAAGGCTTTGCACCCCTGAGTCAGGTGTCCATCCTCATTGTGGTAAGCACAATGATTCCCAAGGCTTCTCTCCATAAATTCACCATGAATCTTCTTAGGTGCTCTATAATATGGCTGGTTCCTGATCCTTTCTAGAACTTTATAAACTGGGATCCGGAACACAGTGGTGGTTGCCTGTGCAGCCCTCAGCCCTGATTCTTGCCTAATAAATCGTATATTACCTCATCATTGCTTCGGCGAGCCATTTCTCTTCTCCTGCTTCAGTGCCCTCGTTCCCGGCGTATTCTCTTCTACTCTGGCATATTTCTCGATCCTTGCCATGAGCTCGTCCATACTCTTTGGTAGAGTCTTTGCTAGCGACTTCCAAAGCGTGCAATCATCCTCTAGGTCGTTCTTAAAAGACATGACCGCCAACTCCTGGTTGCATCCCTATATTCGATGGAACACCTCATAATACCTTTCGGCATAAGCCCTGGGGCTTTTACCCTTGCCAATTTTCAGAGCCATCAGGGAGTTTACCCTTAGTAGCTGCAACTTGTTTGTAACAAACCTGGCCACAAACATTTCAGCCAGGCCTTCCCAACTCTTCACAGTTCCTTTCGACAACTTTTGAAACCAATCCGAAGCGATTTCCCCAAAGGAAGAGGGGAACACCTTGCATAACAACGGTTTGTTCCCTGTATACAAAGACATCGAATTCAGATATAAGCCAACGTGAAAGTTCGGATCGGACTTATCGTCATAAATTTGAAGCCTTGACATATGGAACCTTTTTGGGGCCTCAAACCTATCCAACTCAACTTAGAACATCGTTCTCGGCTTGACTGGGGATGTGACCTCGACATTCTGTCGCTGAGGTAGTCTCTTAAATCCTCCTTAGTTCAACCAGGAGCTTGGCTGTCAATGGATTTCAATCTTTTTGGTGCGCTACTCCTAGTGTCATCATGTGTCCTCTTGGACTTCTCCTCATTCACTGTGTCAAAACATAGACCTTTCCCTTGGATATTTCGGGGCTCTTTGACATACGTCCCCCTGGTCCGAGGTGTCCTCTGTGAGTCATCCTTGATCGACTCTCCTTGCTCGACATCCTGTGAAGGTCGATGTGAGGGCTTCTTTTCCCTGCCATGCCATGGGACTATTGGGATTGTTTTCTGCCCTCCTTTCTGGGCGTCAGTCTTGGCCGCTGGCATCGGTGTGTCCAACGGAAATGGTGGTTGCATGACGTTGTTCTGCATCATGAAGTTGGCATCTGACTGTAGATTTGCCAACTTATTGGCCATTCTCTTCATCTCACCGTCCCTTCTTCGGCATCTATCTTTCCATACCTGGAGGTCGCTTTCGTTATAATACTTATCATGGCCTGATTTCTTCGAGGGGTCTACCTCCTTGCCGATGTCCTTATCCCTGAGATTCTGATCCCATGCTCCTTCATTATGATTTTCTTCCTCGATGTTAGGATTAACATGTTTACCACTCCCATATGGGACGTCGTCCCCCGATCTTTTCTTTTTATCTGTTGTTGGCCATCTATTCTTCTTACGTTCCCATAGACGGTGCCAAATTGTGGGTGTTGATTTTCAACCACACAACCAAACGAAGAACTCAGCTGGAGAGCACCGACAAAATAGATTAGGTCCGAACGACCTAGCATAGAAAGATAAGAATCCGGTGGTGGTTCCACCCGGGGGCACTCCGATGATCAAGTCAATAATCAAAATATCTCTCAAAGATAGCAAATTGTGCTTAACTCACAAGAAAGAACTTACTGCTCACAATATATCACTCATCTGAGACGCACGGGGGTGCCCTGCTTTGATAGCCAGCACTGACCTAATCCTTATAGAAGTCTTACTTCAGTGGACTTTGGCTCAATGCTCATCCTGAACTTTCAGCTAGATAGGGATAAACTCCATAAGAGGCTTATCTTTATCCCGACTGAGATCTTCCCCTATTTTAGGACTCTTGTCCCTTATCTGCTCATCTCGGATTCTGGTATCTTTGCAGATAACCTCGGCCTAACTGAGATTACCTCGACATCATGACGAGGCCACGTGGCACCCCGACTGACACTTCGGTGTCACCTTTGGCCACGTGCTATCACCTTTGGCCACGTGTTATCATTCACAAAATATGTCCCCACAATTTTTTTTTTTTGTTGGTGATTTGTTAATTTATTTTTAAAGTAATTATTAGAAGGAGTCAAAAAATAGAGTATATGTTATTCAAAAGAATAAAAAAAAAAAATATGAGCATTTACACATAAGTCCCATTTTATGAACTTACACATCATTAAGTCTTAATTAAGATTTTTTGGACATTCAAGCCACATTAAATTTTTAATAATCGGAATTATCATTCAAATAATGATGTTCATGCTCTATGATTATCCATAAAAGAATATGATGATTTGACATATATTTTGACTTTTAAAACTTAAAAAAAAATTGTGCAAAAAAAAATGTAAAAATTTCTATTTTTTTTTTGTTCAAAAAAATGAATTCTTTTTTAATGAAAAATAGAAAAAATAGAGTCTATAAAGGAGCATGATGATGAAGCATTGATGTGAAAAATGGAAAAAAAAAAAGAAAAAAAAGAAAAAAGAAAGAAAGATAAACTCTAAACCCTAAACCCTTTGAAAAAATTGAAAATGTTCTCAATTCTAAAATTAGAAAAAAATGATAATGTTTTCAGTTTTAAAACTAAAAAATAAAAATGAGAACGTTTTCAATTTTGAAACTGAGAACATTCCCAATTGAAATGGGAATTGTGCATCCAAAAACTATTACATAGAACTTCAATTACCACACTTGTTGTCATTAGGACTTTTAAATAATTAACCCAAAAAATATTTATTTATTATACAAATGCTAATTTTGTTTGATTTAGTTTTTAAAATTATTTTATTGTTATTCGTGTTTTTTTTTCATCTTTAATGAACTTTTTTTTTTATTTTCTTTCATATTCTAGTCATATATATATTTTAATTTAGTTCAATTTGTTTTGTCTTTAGTAAACTTCTTTCAATTTTTTTGATAAATATTTTATTTTTTTAATTTTTAAGTGAATTTAAATTAGATGCATCTAAAATGTTTAAGAAATAACTAAAATTAAAAAAAAAACTTGATATAAAAATATATATAAAAACAAAAATCAAAACTATTTTTGAGTTTCGAAACCATTAATGCAAATAGTAGATTTTTTAGGCTATTAAAATTAATAAAAATATTTATTATATGCATAGTCATTTAAACATTCAAAACTTAAGAATATAAATTATTGATTGCAATTTACAATACAATTTAAGAAAAAAAAAAAAACTCAATTTGGAAGTGCAATGATATTATCTAAACCTACAATACAAATTCAAAAGGAAAAATTAGTCACAAATCCCATTGGAGGAAATGTTAGTCTATTTAGGCCTATATGTTTTCTTATAAACCAAATAGTCCTTTTTATTTTTGGCATGTGTTATTGATTTGATTTAGTGATATTAGAGTTTACTTGTTTGTCTTTTGCTTGAGATTTGATTTTGATGTTTGTTTGGATTGTGGGTAAGGTATGGGGTAACATTTCTATATTTTTTAGGGATTTGGTGGAGTGATTATGGATTGTTAATGTTACCTACTTGGTGTGTCATTATTGATGTTCAATCATTTGTGGTTTTCTTAAGAGGTGTGTTGCGTGTACGTTTTTATATGGTGTTCATATTGGGGTTGAGAGAAATAGGCGCTGTGCGATTTTTCCCAGGTTGGTGTTTGTTTGTTTTTGTTTTTGTTTTTTTGTTTTTTTGTATTTGTTTTTTTTTTTTTTTTTTCAGATGCTATTTGACGTTGTGTTCTTATTGTTGTTTGCCTTTTACTAGTGTGTTGATTGTGGCAGCATTGTACTACATTAGTTTACTATTGTGTCCAAATATTACGAACCATTTTTGACCGATTATTGGTTTTCTGTTAACTACCAATTTTACTTGTAAATTTACATGATGTTGGTAGAATGAAAATCAATACATTGTGTTGGGTTGTAACATTAACAATACATATTTTTTACCGAGGGTGTTGTAACATGTGAACAGTTTGTTTGGGTTACATCGTTTTCTAATTTATAATGTTATGTCGGGTGTTTTTGTTTTAAAATTGTTCTACAAATGGAGTTTGTCATTTTGTTGTTGTAACATCATCGAATTCCGACAACCCTCGAATATTAAATGTCGCTGCCACCTAAAACCACCAAACGCCGCCACAATTCAAGCATTCATCCTCCCACTAACCCCCAACAATACTAACATTACGGGAAACCGAATAAAACAAATATCTTAAAAACATATATTTGTTAACCTCACTGTCGTTGCAACAACACATGATTCTACAACAATTGCTAACCCCATACACACCCAGCCGTATACAACACAACACCTATACCTACATGGTCAATACACAATCACAGCCCCCAACACTAGCAATAAAACTACACCGCAACTGCCCATTAACAACATCCCCACCATGTTCCCAAATTAAAATTAAATCAAACAAACAAATGCACCTAACATCTACAATCATTGAGTAGTACTAGACAACTGCCCAAACAAACATCAACATAACCGACATGGAGTTCACACACACAATCACTGACATCCACCCACACCAACATCACAGTACTCACACCCACACATAACACAAATATCACACAATTCCAACTTACAACATGCATACGTTATTACTCGACCATCATTGAAAATAACATCAACCTGAACCCATATTTCCCCAGTAGATAGTGTCGTTATAGCACAGAAACACATTGACATTACGCTTTGTGCAAACAGTAAACACAACATCACATCATTTCGTCCATCAAAAAGCATATAACAATTATTTTTTATTTTGGGACAAATCAACATCATCAAACACTAACCAAATTTGCACGTTCAACCCACAACATGACTACCAAACCCAAACAATCTTTGTTGTCCAACATTAATTAACCCATGCATATTCAAATCAACATCAAAGATTCTTTTACCTATTGCAATGCCCAAAAAATAAATACAATCAACCCATTTCATAATTAGTAGTATAAGTGAAACGACATACTTTCATTCATCAGAGTTTAATATACATTTACAAGATGATAACAAAAGAAGTTATATAATTAGTCATGTACCTTGGTGGTTTACATCTTTCCAAGCCACTGCTTGGTTACAACAAAATAAGTCTAACTCAATATAACTAAGCCCTTGGCTATACAAAATAAATAGAATAAAAAAACGTCTCCCCAAACTATTGTCTTAGCGGAGGCATATCTTCAACACCTGAAAATGGTTTTCCCCAAATAGGGTAAGCCTCACAATATATGAATCTTAACAAAGATATATGTATAAGGTACATGTGCAATGCCTGAAGTAAAACAATTTGTATTCCACAAAATCATAATATGCCAAATTCTACATCTCAGTCCATTTTATTTCATTTCTTTTCAAGATGATAAATTTCACCTCAATTCATGATTCAAGTTCCTCATTATCCAGATAACCCAACTGATGCTACAACTCAGTGGGTCTCTAATCGATACAACCATTACATAAACACTTCAGTTTGCCATTGTACGAAAATTTCATCCGTGGGAATTGACACACATGTATACGCGCGGTTTCGGGACTTTCACCCTAGACACTCAGGCTAACTTAATTTAATGGATTCCATCCCCTTTCTCCTCCCAAACATGGAGTACATCCCTGTCTCCTCCCGACATCATACATATACAATGTATTTAAAATACAGTCATATTCAATAACAACCAATAAGAGATTAGTTTCAATTCACCTAATCCTCATGCAATTTCTACAACAATCATAGCTATCCTCCACCGATAGCCCAATACAGGTATTTTTAAACAGATATTCAATCTCAGATAGATAATTTATTGAAAATTTCATAGGCAAATGATAATACATATTCTTCTCCACTATTTATGTCAACATCCATTCACTTTCACATTTTCAATACCAATTCCATTTATTTGTACAAAACAAATATTTTAAAACATTTTAGGGTAAACTCCCTCTTTCCCAAAATCAACTATTGTGTCACAATATAATCTCATATTTAACCCCATAACCATTTATAACTCTTTCACTTAGAAACCCCTCTTCTGATTTAATACTCAAAATCACAACAAGTCTCAACATTTCCTACCCATCAACAAATAACCAAGTTAAAACTTATAGAAGAGTGGAGAAAGTCCCCACCTCAAAGTTAGAAGATGAGCAAAGCAAAGGGAAACTTCAAAGACACCAAAATCTATTTTTGTTCGGATGAAGAGAGAGCCCACGGCGTGCTCTACCTTTTTCTCAAAGGCACTAAGGTGAGGAACCCAACGGATCTAGGCAAAATAGTATAGAAAAGATGAGTTTTAGAGAGAGAAACTCAAGATCTATGGTTTTGGAGAGTTTTAGAGAGAGAAACAGATGAAAAAATGATGTAAAATCTGGTTGTTACGAACTGATATACGTGTAGTTCGCTCGAGCACAAGAGTTAACGCTCTGCGTCAGACACAATAAGTTGTTCCGCTCGAGCACAGAATGCACACTCCCAGTAGTTTTGCAGAGAACATACCATCGCTCGAGCGCAAGAAGTGCCACTCGAGCTGAGCCTGCTCGAGCGCAGAACACATTCGCCTAGTAGTTTTGCAGACTTGCAAAAGTACTGAGAGTTTGCAAAGCCCGCTCGAGCTCAAGAAGTGTTGCTTAAGCGGAGAAGCAAAAATCTGGGCAACAAAAGTTTCAAAACTAAGCAACCAACTTGTTCCAAACATGCTCCAACCAACTCAAAAGTCAAACTCAAAGGACAACAAGGGGAATAAGAGATGAACAACAACATTAAACCATAAAACTCGAGTCCCGAATGCAGCCAAAGGTCGAGTCAAAATCGGAATCGCTATAATCTCCCCCCTTAAGGAATTTGGTCCCTGAAATTACAAATCAAGTTCAAAACCATTTTTAAACAATTTACCACCGTGATAATTTATCAAGTTCAACATCACGAATTATCCTCCGGTCATTCATTTTCACTAACCCAATACACAAGTTCCGACACTAAAGTACAATTCATATATTCCCAAGATATTTACATTGTTTAGGATAAACCCAAGTTCACAAAAATTACACAACATATACAATGTTTCCAAAAGTGATAGAACACATTATTTCCATCTTGTTGTTGTTTTTCTCCTTGCTGTTGGTTGGGTTTGGCTATTGGGAGTCTTGGTTGTACTTGAAATAGGTTGGGAGTTGTGTTTTTCACTTAAGCAACCATCTTGCATTCGAGCAGTCTCTTATAGTCTGTAAAACTACTAAGAGTTGGATATCTATGTTCAAGTGGCATTTCTTGCACTCGAGCGAACTTTTATAACTCTGAACTATTGGGAGGAGGTCATTGTGTGCTCAAGCGGTGGTTTTGGTCGCTTGAGTGGTGTCACTTATTATGTCTGTCGCTCAAGCAACCATTCCTTCGCTCAAGCGGTCTGATCACTTTTTCATCTCTTTCTCTCTCTAATAGCATGATAACTAACATTATAGTTACTTGTAAAAAATATAAGAGATTTAATTTGTTATTAAAAACAAAAAAAACAAAAAAAACAAAACGAAGTTACTTATAATTAGAATTTCTGTTCTCTCTTTTTTCTTATAAAATTTTAATCATAATCAAATTCATACAAGATAACATACATATTATATATATTTTTCTTTTCTTGCATTTTATTTTCTACCATTTTCACTTTTTACCATTTATTTTTTTCTAATTCACAAATGGACCCAAAAGGGGCTCCTGCATGATGTTGGGGAATTTTCAAAATGGGTTTTCAAATTTATAGTTTAATTTTTTTGGGTGTTTTCAAAACCTTCTTTGTTTTCTTTGGAAAGCATGAAATAAGCTTGGGGACTTTGTCCCACATCGGAAAGAGAGGAAAACATGGAGCACTTACTAAAGTACTACATGAAATATTCCTTTGAATATGGAATCATGAGGTGAAAGCTAGTGTGCATGCACCCGCACCACAAGGATGGTGCAATGCACCATCCGCACATGGGCGTGGCGTGGGTAGTGGGCTGTGTGACATTTGATGGCGCATTTTGCACGGACGCACCGGTGCAAGGCGCCATGAGGGCGCTTTCTATGTGGCGTCCGTTGGTAACGAGTCAACCAACCGATCGAACGCTTGTGTGTTCGATCTGGAGCGGTTTGATCATAGTCGTTGATTGGAGATGTGCGTGATCGTACAGATGAGATGGCTTTCCTATTTGCATCGGACAGGTTGAAGCGATGACATGGAACCAACGTGGCATGGGTGACTTGGAATACGGTCAACTCCACGTGGCAGTGACGTGGCGTTCGTTGGCAATGAGTCAACCAACCGATTGAACAGTTACGTGTCCGATCTGGAGCGGTTTGATCGTAGCCGTTGATTAGATGCGCGATTGTATGGATGAGATGACACCCGATCGTGATCAGGTGTATTATCAAGGCACCTATTTAATGTGAGAATGATTTGCACCGTAGATCATCGATCCAACGATTAGATCTGATCGGATGCGATCAAGGGACATGACTATTCGATCAGGTGCATTAAGGCCTATAAATAGGTTACGAAATCAGCCATTTCATTCCATCTAAAAAATTCAGAAGCATTCATGCAATTCTCTCTCGTCGTCCTCCTCCCATCTCTCTCTCTCCTTTCCCTCTTGATTTTGAGGTTTTCAATCAAAAGTTTCTAACCAAATTTCTGCTTTTCTACTGATAATCAAGTTCTGCAAATTTGAATATTAGTGTCCTGGTTTTCTTGATTATATCAAGAGTATTCTGATCTACTGTTGTCAGTGCAGACTCGCATAGACTTGATCTTTAGATCAGGATTCATTGTATTTTGGAGGTGAATTGCTATAACCTCCTGTACACCTTTTGGTGGGTGTAAATATTGTCTTTAGGAAAGTGACTAAATAACGTAACTATAGTATCATATTTTTGTTCTACATAGACATAGGTCGTTGCCAAGTTTTGAAGACCCGAAGACCACCAATTGAAGAATTCAAGACGAATTGTTCCAACACACGATTTATCCAACAAGATCAGACTAGTCTTTTAATTTGTGAAAAAATGAGCATTCCAGTATTTTTGGGGAAAAAAAAGGGCGGGTGAGATTTTAAAGAAAAAGAAAGAGCCAATTAAATTAAAATGAATTGGAATTGGAACCCCTTTCCAACCCTATTTTGCAGATTGACCTATTCGATCATCTCACCATACTACAATCACAACAGAAATCTATATCTATATATCTATATCATATATTAAAAGAAAATAGAATTTCTAATGAGGAGCCTTCTTAGAGTTCCCAGACCTTATGCCAAAAATATTGAAAAAAAAATAATTTAAAATAAAAACCATCTAAAAAATCCAAAAATATTGAAAAAAAATTAATTATACATGAAAAGGAACCTATTTATCTAGTTAACCCTTTTTTTTAAAAAAAAAATGTACAAAAATACCTTGATTTATGGTTTCTCTTTCATATCAAGTCACTCTCTCTCTCTTCGTTGTATATAGTAGTATGTAGTTATAGTATATTTCAATATCTTCAACAATCTATGAGCTTACAAAAAAAAACTTGAAAAATATGTCTACCAACTAAAACTGAAGATCCCAAAAATTATGTACCACAAACCACGCCATCATCCAAAAAAAAAAAAAAAAAAAAAAAATCTCATTCCACCATTAAGTTATGAGGCACAACGAAGGCAAAATACGATTTGATGGAAGATGGTCAGAGAACCATCGATAAAGTTAATAGGGAGAGAGAGGTTGCAGAAGAAGGTGAAACCAGTTGTATGGAGTAATGGAGAATGGTGATTCACATTTGCTGCGATAGGATGAGTTCCGTAGCATGTAGATTATAGTCTCGTGATTCATAGGTAACCTCCCTTTTTATAGTCTCAGTCACTGAAAGGTATAATATCAATGGTCTCCCCGGCTCTGGTGGTGACAACACAGGCGGGTTCTGTAAGTATTCCTTGATCTGTTCAAAAGCAGCTTGGCATCAGCCATCCCATTGGAATTTCTTTCCTTTCTTCAGGAGACCAAAAAGTGGTTCACAAGTCAAGGTTAATTTTGAGATAAACCGTCTTATGAATTGCACTTTACCTAGAAAGCCTCGCACCTCCTTTTCAGTCCTTGGTGGCGGCATTGCTAGGATGGCCTTGATTTTGGAAGGGTCGACTTCGTTACCTCTCTGTGTAATCAGAAACCCCAGCATTTTCCCTGCTGTAACACCAAACGTACTTCTAAGGATTCAGCCGCAACCGGAATTCTCTGATCCTTTGAAAGAACTTTTGCAAGGCGGTGTAGTGGCCCTCTCTTTCCTTCACGTACACCTCAACCTCTTTGTGGATCATGTCGTGCAATATTGTGGTCGCGGCTTGTTGATATGCAGCTCTAGCGTTCTTCAGCCCAAATGGCATTACCCTGTAGCAATAAGTCCCCCACGGGGTGGTGAATGCAGTCTTTTCTCGGTCTTCAGGTGCCATCACTATCTAGTAGTAGCCTAAAAAGCCATCCATGAACGAAAGTAAAGCATGCCCCGCTGTGAAGTCCACTAGCTCGTCAATATGCGGCAAGGGGAAGTCGTCCTTCGAACTAGCTCTGTTCAAATCCCTGAAATCCACGCATACTCGGATCCTGCCATCCTTCTTCGGCACCGGAATGATGTTGGCCAACCAAGTTGGGTATTCGGATACCAGCAGGAAACCTGCGTCAATTTGCTTGGTGACCTCTTCCTTAATCTTGAGAGCCCAATCGGGACGGATCCTTCTGAGTTTTTGTTTAACAGGTCGGGCCTTAGGGTCAATAGGGATCCAGTGCTGTACAATCTCAGGATCGATTCCAGGCATGTCTTCGTAGGACCACGCGAAAACATCTTTGAAATCTTTTAATAAAGCGACTAAGCGCTCGCGTTCCTCCGAAGACAACGTGGACCCGATCTGGACCAGCTGCAGGTCCTCCTCAGTACCAATATTCACAGTAGTGATTTCATCCATTAAGGGTTTAACAAATCTTTCCTGCTCTTGTTCAATTAAGCGTTGCAAAACCGGTGGAATTTCTTCCTCGTCGTTTTCATCAAAATTTTGAAAGTCTGAGTTAATGCAATAAATCAAGGGCAAAGAAAAGTACTCAGAAACCACAGTCACATCATTCTCATTAAGCACATCCAAATCGTCCGATTCTTCGGTTACAACAGACTCAAAAGAGAAAGAAAAAGACGACCTAGACAGGACTGTGGTATCTGGGTTATCACCCCCTGGAATACCGGACTCAGACTCAGTCGAGCTGGAACCTGATTCCGACTCAACAGATCAGTGGAATCAGATTTCGGCTCACTACCTGACCCGGTGCTGCTTGACAAAAATCCCTCTTCATACTGCCAAATGAGAGAGGGTGCGATAGATGGATACAAAATGTTTGCTGGTAGGCCTGCAGCCGTTTCATTCCCGATCACGCATACCGAGAAGTTATCCCCCAAGGACTTCTGTTCGATCGGAGGATCTGAAAGTAGACACGCCAGCACTACCCCCATTTCACTTTCGGCATCCTCAGACTCCACTCTCTTGCTCTGCTCAGCCTCAGCTAATTGGTCCGTCTGCTCTTCGGCAACGTCATCCCCGGATAACTGCAGGTCAAAGAAGATCTCAAAGCCTAGTACGTGCTTCCTCTCCGCGTTCAACCATGGTTCCAGGAAGCCACAAAATGGAAAGTCCTCCTCCTCCCGGACAAAGCGTCCGTTTAGGGTACCCTGGATGGGTCGGTGCATTAGCTCAAAAGGCTTCCCCGCCTGCTTCGCTCTGGCTCTCCCAGCCATCTCCTTACCTTTCCTTATCCAATCATCTTTGGTGGGTAGATAACCCAAGCCAAAGGTGTGTGGGTTGTGTGGCACTTCGGCTAATGCTGCAACGCCCTTTCGACCGCTCTTTCCCAATCCCATCCCGGGGATGTGTTGAAGCTTGTTCATGAGGTATACTGATTGCGCGCTAACATACACCCCCTCATTAATAGCTAAGATGCTCTGCACGACCCGGGCCTCAGCCAGGGTAAAACCCGACATGAACACATCCTCCATACCGTGCTCAATTTCCAAGACTGGCGTAGATACTTCTGGCGGTGGATGGATCGACGAATTTCCAAAAACGATGGCTACTCCCTTCCCATGGGGGTATTTCACCATCTGATGCAAGGTGGACGAAACTGCCTTTACTTGGTGCAACCACGGCCGCCCCAAAAGTAGATTGAAGGTCGCAGGAACTTCTAAGACGTGAAAGTCTACCTCATGCTGTCCCGGCCCAACCTTGGTCTGAATTTTCACTATCCCCATTACTTCTCTGCTTGTGTTATCATATGCTCGAATCACCTGGGCTGTCGGCACAAAGTCTGCGGTCTTTAAACCGATTGCATATGCAGTCCTTGCCGGGCACACATTGATGGCGGACCCTGTGTCGACAAGCACCACGGGTATCCATTTGTTTCTACACTCCACAGAGATGTAGAGTGGCTTGTTATGGTTCGCACCCTCAGGTGGTAGTTCTTTGTCAGAGAAAGTGAACATCGGGGTAGCCCCTCCCAGAAAAACTAAGCCCACCAACTGTTCGGGCGTGGTGTCTATTGAGAGCCTGGCCTTGTCCATGGCCGATAAGACAGCTTGTCGATGCACTCGCGATGCCATAAGCAGTCCCCAGATGGAGATGTCTGCTTGTATCTTTTTCAACTGCTTCAGTACAGCCTCTTCTTTGAGTTGTTTCTCTTTCTGTTTCTTGGCCTCCTTATCCTTCCCAAACGCCTCTGGCTGGTCTAGATGTGGGGGCTTGAAATACCGCCCACTTCTAGTCATATGGTCGACTTCACCAATGTACCAGGTATCGTCAGGCTGGTTACTCCCCCAATCCTCATCCGTATGGGCAAGACATAGATCATCGTCTTCCCACTACATTCCATTGGCAACCAACAGACACCTGTCTGGCTCCGGTACAATTATACTCGCAGTACTTTCCATCCACATGTTCGCAGCATTCTCTATCCTCGTGCACACAGCATTTTCAGTCCCCTCAGGGGCCTTGGCTTTTCTGATTCTCTCAAACTCTTCGACTCCTTTTTGCTCTAACTGCGTTAGTACAGCCGGCTGCTCTATAATTCCTGTCTTCCAAATGCCCAGATCCTGAGCGAAATTCTTAGCACCGGCGCTCTCCGGCGATGCATTCTGATCTCCGGCCCTTCCGACCATAACTGATATCCTCGCCCCTGCCGGGCCTTGTTCTAACTGAGTTTCGTTGACAACATCTGGTAGGTCATCAAGTCACCCGGTTACCTCTGCTGACTCTACAAAATCTGACCAGTTGACTATCATGCCCTCTGGATCTTGTTCATTGAAAAATTGGAGGTTAGCAAAGTCCTCTTCCACAACTGCCAAGTCATCTATCCTCTGACCAGATTCATCCCCCTGTATTACGCAAAGCTCTGCCCCTGCCGGCAATTCCACATTTGGCCCAACCTAGCCAACTGATAGAATGTAGTCACTCGGACTGTACACCTCCTCAGCAAAACTCCCAGATTCCTCAGATTCTGACTCAACAATCCCATTCTGCCCTGAAATCTTCCCTGTTCTATCTTTGACAGTCACCACCATTGGTTCAGGTTGGGTTCTGGAGATGTCCAACATGCACAAGTCAATGCAGTCAGGAAGGAGCACCTCCGGCTTGGGTAAGTGGAATTGGGTGATATATATACTAGGATCGTAAGATACGACCCAGTCTGGATAAAGTTGATACGTTTGGGGGGTGGAGCTTGGTTGTGCGGTGGGAGAGGGTTAGTTGTGACATTGGGTTTTTTCGTAGGCACAATCACCTGCTTGTCAACGAGATCCTGAATCTCGTGACGCAATCTAAAACATTGGTCAGTGTCGTGACCATGTTGTTGGTGATATGCGCAGTATTTTGCTGGGTTATGAGAGGGAGGGAGTGGATTTGGCAATGGCCTCGGCTCCAGGGGCTTTAGGTGCCCTTTCCTGATTAATACCCCCAGAGCCTTGGACAGGGGCATATATAATGTGGTGAAGGACCTCTAGCCTCAAGGTTGGTATTTGGTGGTTTATGTGTTGCTTTCGGACGTGCCGGAGAAAGGTGTAGCTGCCATGGGTCTTGGAGGGGGAATGGTGGTGACCATGCTTACTTTTGAATCTCTAGCATTTGCGGCATTGCTGGTGCCTGTATTGTTGTTGCGGTTGAAGGTTCTTCTAGGTTGCTCTCTGTCATTATCAATCAAGCCCTGTTTCAAGGCATCCTCAATCTATACTCTCATCTCGTGCAGATCTGAAAAGGTAGGGACGGGGAGCACGATCATTTTCTACATCAACTTAGGCTGGAGATTGCGCACAATCATCCGGATTTGATCTTTATCAGTAGGCCTTAGGGTCATCATTGAGGCCTTCGCCCTCCACCTGGCTACGAACTCCGAAAAGTTCTCCTTAGGCTCCTGCCTTGTTGTCTCAAGATCATGGGTTGTAATCTCGATTTGTGTGTTATAGGAGTACTGTCCAATGAAAGCCTTGGCCATCTCATCCCAGTTTCGCTTAACATCGTCTTCTAATTTTGCGTACCAGATAGCGGCCACGCCCGACAGGGTCCAGCCGAATAATGCAAGCTTCTGCGGTCTGGTGAGGGCCATCGACCGTAGTATATCTGAGAACAATTGGAGATGCACCATGGGATTCCTAAATCCGTCAAAGCAGTCGATTTGTGACATATTGAATCTATCTGGTAGCGTCACAGCCATGTCAGTGTACCCGTCCTCAATGTCCGGGATAGACTTCACCCCTTGGGATTTCTTGAACAACTTCTCAAGCTTGCTCAATTTCAACGTGGTAGGGTCCACCTCGAACTCGAAGGGAGAGTCCGGTAGATTGGTAGGTGTTTTAGATAGCTGGGGTAAAATTGGGGGCAGAGCCAGCCCTACCGGAATGTCCATACCTTCCTGGACATTGGGTGTTTCCCCAGGTGTCTGAACCCCTGGTGGTGGAGGAGCTTGATGTGAAGCAGATGCCCCGGTTTGTTGTTGCAGCCTGGCAATTAACTCTGCCTGTTGGGCCATGATCTCGGCCTGTTGTTTGGCAGATTCATCTCGACGAACATCATCCTGCTGCATGGCTCTCATGGTCTCCTGCATCTGACGCATCATTTCCTCAACTCTTGTCGTTCCTGCCATACTGCCCTGATCTATCTGAACTATCGGTAGGTCTAACTCTGGAGTAACCTCGGGAAGCTCAACCTGACTGTTCAAAGTCCACTGATCTGGCAATCTTTTCTCGGATACACTGCGTTTTCTCGACCTCCGTCTGATAACTGGGGGTAGAGAATGGAACACTGGTTGTCCGTCGACCAGATCCTCAGATCGATTGAGTCGGCAACCTCTTGTCCAGAGTGCTTGGGGAATATCAGCTTGGTCTGAAGCAATTGTGCTAAACTACCTAGCAGAAAGATAAATAAAGCAATAATAAGGAAATAAACAACCAGACAAACAGACAGCATAACGGCTTTAAATAAATACACAACACACAGTTGGGCATTACAACACACAGTCGATAAGCTGAAATACTGTTCTCAAATACTTATCATCATCCCCAAATCACTGCCTCCAAAACTGAATCTGAAACCCGCATTTAACTGATCCCCAAAATACTGACCTGGTGTCTGCAGGCCTGATGCCCAAACTTGCAAACTGATACATGCATTCCTGTAGAGACGCACTCTAAAAGCACATAACAAGCAAGTGAGAGCCAAAACACCCCCATGTTGGGGTAGGGCTTCCCTGTCCTATTTTTTCAGGAACTAGGGTTTCACTACACACGCAGCGGTTTCAAACAACCTATGATCGGGTAAGCAACCTGTCCTAGCTTGGAATGGTCGCTATGGATTCCGAATATGCACTAGGTCGAATGGTCAAAAAGGGTGCCCCGGTAAAACCGGGGTTTATGTTCCCGTCGTGGCAGAGCCCGCAACCGGTCAGCCTTATGGCACGCTTCTCGAAACGAGCCTTTGACAAACCGTTCAGGAATAGCATACGGCAAACACGGTGTCCTACGCGCACCAATGCAAATGCAATGCAAAGAAACACACAAGTGTAGTCAAAACTAGATATCACGAGTTCGAGTCAAGTTCTCCAAACTCCCCATCAGAGTCGCCAGAAACTATAGACATCCCCGAACGTCCCGGGAGAAATCCGTTTTGTTCATTTGGGCTCACTACAGTTCAGGACTCAAATGTCACAGTCCTGTATCTAATCCCGCAGAGTGCAATGCAAGACTGACGAATCATCAAAGAGTCCAAATCTGGCAAATCGTTTTTGAAAACAGATTTTTTTGAAAGAAGTGTCAAACATGAACTGCTTTCCAGATACAGAGTCGCCACCTAAATATTTTATTTTTGGGAAAATTTAGAAAACCCTGACTCGTTGCCTAAGGCCACGTGTCCGTCATCACCAAAGTTGCCTCGGCTCGGGAACTTGGGTACAATTGGGGAAAGTCACTTCGTGAGCACCCTCGCTCGCCCGATCAAAGATCGGCCTCTACTAACCATGATATCAAGTTTTGAAAACATTATGCGTTCTTATTCTGGTTATTAGCCTAGAATTACTATGTGATGCGCACAGCATACAAGTATAGACTGGGTCGCCTGAATTGGAACAAAACATCTCATGTTTGCTTTCAAAAACGGTTTGCTAATCACAAGTAAGCTAAAATGCAGATTTTGCCACACTCGGGTGGGCTTAGAAAACATGGTTTTACCACTATCTAGTGGGTTTAAAACTCACAGTCAGTGCATTATTCCAATTCAGATAACCCAACCTTCACCCTCAGGCACTCAGGCAGTTATATCACATAAGCAAATAGCCTCATGATAAGCATGCTATCATGGCAGTTACTCACACGTATGCAAGGATGCTAAAGCATAAAACTTACCAAGTACTCCAAGCCAAAACAGAAGCTGATTAGAAATCATGCATGAATCCTAACTATGCTGGAATGCCTAATGCAACACATGCAAAATGCTACTAAAATAGGCTCGGCTATTCTACAATGGCATGTGAAATGCTACAACTAACACATATTCAACTCGGAATTGAAATACAATGCAGTTAGTATGATGCACCGAGCCCGGTGCATGCAAGACAGATGAATGGATGCAAACATCCGAGCATAAGTATGCTAATTGAAACATGCCCTAATCTAACCATCATAAGCTGGTAAATAAAAGGGAGAAAGAAGTGGGGTTGGAAGACATACATCACACTCGCGCACACTTATTACAACATTGCCCTCGCTCGGAGGGTCCGAATAAATAATACGGTCCGAATAAATAATTACAGTCCGAATGAATGATTAAATATTACAAAACCCTAATTAATTAACAAATTAACTAGGAAAGCAAATAAACTAGCATGCAAATTCATGGACCGTTTCAGCTCTATTCTGAATAATGAAAGATGCATGCTCGAGTTGCCTTGCGCAGAAATCCATTGCGATGCCCCGATTCGCCTCTGTTTGCAATTAATCCCGGAATGCTGTGCAAGGCTTTAGGAAGTTATTGATTTCTGATTTGCTGCAACAGAGAGCAAGAAAGGGGCATGGCAAAATATTTTCACATATGTATGCACACCTCGATCCTCATGCCACCAATCACGCATCTCGATGCACGATGGCCGAGGAGTCGAATTGCACGACTCGATGCGAAATGAATGCATATATAAACACAACAAGGCCTAGACTCCATCATGGTTAATCCAGAGTGTCGGCGACAGGGAATTGAGACACGTCACTTAGAGTACGAAACGTCCCTCATTTCCTGTGCTCGGGCTAACTCCTATCCCAAACATAATGCAAATGAGATGGCATACACAATGCGACAAACATGTAACCTAGCATACGTGATGCTATGGACTAAAATGGCATGCACAATGCACGTGATGTAACATGGCATACACAATGCTCTAACATGCAACCTAGCATACGCAATGCTATGGACTAAAATGGCATACACAATGCACGTGATGTAACATGGCATACACAATGCTCTAACATGTAACCTAGCATAAACAATGCTATGGACTAAAATGGTATACACAATGCACGTGATGTAACATGGCATACACAATGCTCTAACATGCAACCTAGCATACGCAATGCTATGGACTAAAATGGCATACACGATGTACGATGGATTTACACCAACAAGAGTGGACCTCAGCCACAATAACATCAGTGGCCATATAATGGAAATGAGACAACTGAAACGCATGCAAACATGCACGACGCAAGGGATCGATCATAAGGCATCAAATACCATTCTATCAAAGCATGGAAAAGGATGCAATATGGCATACAAGCACACAAATTCTAGCTCTGAAACATGATGTATAATGGTCCCAAAACATGCAAACATGGCACATAATGCAAGCTAGGGGGCCCGGGCACCGAAACTAGTGAAGTGCGTTACTTTAGAGGTACCCAAAACAATGCACTAATGGCAAAATCAACCCCGAACAAACCCTAGGCAAGTCTTAAACAGTGGGGAAATGGCCTAAAATGATGGCTCGGAATGCAGCGAAATGGAGCTCATTCAATGGTCGGTAAATGAGGCATGCAAGCCCGACTCTCAAACGCATTTAAAGAGTATAAAACATGACAATATGGCATTCAAAAAAGCTCTGAAATATGATGTATAATGGGTCCAAAACATGAACACACCTCAGTATATGCATGTAATGGACCCCGAAACTCAAAGCTAAGCATGGGTATTGAACTACAAGCATGCAAAACAAACATCATTTGACCACAAGATCCAAAAACAGAGCTAGGGCAGTCCAAAATATGCACAAAATCAGTTTAAGGCAAGGCCAAAAAGAGCTAAAATCAAGAGTCAACAAAGCATGCGAAATAAGCTAGTGAACCATGATTTACACTACAAGTATGTGAAGCATATGAGGGCTCACTGAACCAGCCAAAAATAGAAGTATGCCATGCCCAAATATGCCCAAATATGCCCAAATAACCACTGAAACTCAGTCAATGCATGCAAGAATGAAGTGTTCCTTTGGAAGGCCATGAGGTGGATTACTCTACACATACATGATGGACATACAAAGTGGCAAAACTACCTCCGGAAAGAGGTTATGAAAGCCCTAAAACTTACTGGAAAGGGCCTGAAATGGGTCAATGAAGCATGCAATGAAAGGTCCCTTTGAAAGGCCTTGAGGAGGATTGCTCTACACATGCATGAGGGACACAAAATATGGCCAAGAGGGCTCTGGACAGAGTCAAGGAAGACCTTAAAACTCACTAAATAGGGCTTGAAATGTGACTTCATAACATGCAAGTAGGAGCCCCTTTGGAAGGCCAAAAGGGCCAACAAACAAGACAAGGAGAGAGGGGGTCACCCCCCTCTGATTTTGGCTCTCAAAACAGTGTGCTAGCCACTGAAATTCCACTAGATTTCAGTGGCTAGAAGGCCAAACAAAACATGAAACAAAGGCCTAGATGCAAGGCTCAAAACAAGATGCAAATAAGCATACAAGGGGGTAGATGACATCCAACAGAAAAATGCCCTTAATCAAACTTCAAGAGGGGCTCAAAATAAGACTCTTTTCAGTTTATGACAAATCTCGAAAATGCTTGCAAATAAGGCTAAAGAATGAAGCAAAACAATGTCAAAATGGGGGAAATGGAGGCTTACCCTTGTAGAGAAAACCTCCAGCTACTTCTGGACCAAGATGGTGAGCCTTCAACCTCTGCAAATCAGTTCCAAGATGCTTGGATGGATGGTGGAGGTGTTGTGCTAAGGGTTGGTGTGCAAATGGCCAAGAATAGTGGAGTTTAGAGCTTGGGATGGAGAGATATGGAGAGTTGTACGCAAAGTGTCTTAACCAAATTCTTCAACCCTTACAAATGGAGAGGAAAGCCTCTCTTATATAAGACAAAGGGTCAAGGCGCCTCTAAGAAGCTTCAACAAAGGGTCAAAGCTTCTAAAAGAAGCTTAACCAAAATGGTCAAGCTTCTTGAGAAAGCTAGACGAAAGGGGTCAAGCTTCCTCAAGAAGCTTGACAAAAAGGTCAAGCTTCTCCTAGAAGCTAAGAAAATGGACCAAAACTTCCTTAAGAAGACAAACAAGAGGGTCAAAATCTCGGAGGATGGGTCAAATGCTTCACAGCTGGCACAACTGTGTTGCACTCAAGAAGGCCAAAAAGCAGAAGGTAGGTCGACCAGTTTAAGTGGTCGGCCGACCACTTAACTTGGTCAGCTGACCACGGTTCAAAAGGGTCAATGTGAAATGCTGGTCGGCCATACCAGAAAGGTGGCCTCCCAGATGAGTACAACACAGCTGTATGGTGGGAGACCAGAAATTGTGGCCCAGGAGAGAGAAAAATCAGCTTTCTAGCAAGGTTCAAAAGGGTCAGAAAGAAAAGCTGGTCGGCCTACCCATGTTGGTGGCCTCCTAGATGAATACAACACAATGGAGGGATGGGAGACCAGAAATTATGGCCCAAAAGTGAGGAAAACCAGCTTTCTGTCAAGAAAACCGGCTGGAGGAGAGAGAAAATGGTCTCCAAAAGAATTGATGGTCTCCCACTATAGTACCACCTTCCAAACAAAGAAAATAGGGTCTATACCAAAAATGAACCCTAACCGATGCAAAACGAGGGTTCGGGGGCCAAAACACGTGGCCCGGGGCCCCGAAAATAGGCTGTTAGGCACCGGAGGTGGCGTGCGGCCATGAAGGTGACCTCTCAGGCCACAGTGTCCCTCAAAAGAGAGGAAACAAGGTGTGTGCCAAAAATCGGAGCAAACAGAGGTAGTTAAGCGGTCCCGAACCGAAGCACACGGCTGACGGCTCCGAAAACCGAAAACTGGTCTCCAAACGGAAAAAATGGCCTACGACCACGAAACGTAGCCTACGGCCATTGAGAGATGGTCTACGAGAACTCTCTCTTCCTTCGGGAAAAGAAAATGGAGAAAACAGGACTTGGTTCGCAAACCGAGGCAAAGCACAAAAAAGCCCCGAAGTCTGGAGGCAAGGCTCGCAGCCGAGACTCTGAAACCTCAAAACGAGCAGAATATGCATCATCACCGAGCGCTTAATCGGTGACGTCTGAGTCTTAAGGTTGGTCAAAAATGAGGTGTCTACACAAGGCAACCCAAAACAGTCCTAGAACATGTTAAAATGAGTCTAAAACATATATGGAAGTAGGCCAAAATATGCTAGCATGAAGGGCATGACGGGCATGAAGCATGGTAAATGCAAGGCAAATAAGGTGGATTACACTACACCTATTAAGACCAAGCATGGAGTGACTTTAGCAACAAAAATAAGAGTTATATCATGGCAAAATAACCCCAAATAAGCACTGAAATGAGAGCTCGCAAGCTATGGCATGAAGGCATACACAATGATCCATGTTAAGGCATAAAACACAAACTCTCCAAAGCATGGAATAAGTGAAAGATGTAAATGTATGGCCACACTACATGGACTGAAATCACATAATAAATGATGACAAATCATTGAAATAGGCCAAGCAATGCATGCTAGTGGACTCAATACACAAAGCTAACAAGCTAGATTGAACCAAGGCTATACAAAGCAAGTCGTGCATGGCCAAAACCACCAAAATCAGAGCTAAAGCATGTTAAAACATGAACAAAAGCTTCTCAGAGCTAAGCCAAAAGCATGCTAAAATGACATGTTACAACATGATGCATGTTAGGCTATTTCATGGGATTGCACTACAAGTGCAAGGAGCATGCAAAGGCTAACCAAACCAAACCAAAACAGAGTCATGACATGGCAAAACATCACCAAAAACATGCTGAAATGGAAAGAAAACAAGCTAGAATGACATGCTACTTCATAAAGCATACAATGCTAATTTGTGTGATTTACACTACAAGTGTATTAACCATGCATGAAGTGACCAAAACAAGTAAAAATAGTGGTATGCCACAGAAAAATAACCACAAATACAAGCTAAGATATGGTCTACATACACTTAGTAAAGATGCTCAAACATGAGGCATATTAAGGCATGTATAGAAGATGCAAGGAGAGGGGATGGCCATCCCCTTCTTAGGACCTTAAAACACCATCCCCACCACTGAAATCTAGAGGGATTTCAGTGGTGAGAAGGCTAATACAAGGTGGTCCCGAAGCTCACAAAAAAGGCTAAAAAACAAGGCCAAATAAGGCCTAAGAGGGGGTAAACAACCCCAAACACAAAAGTGATCTTAAACAAACTTTTTAAGCATGCAAAAACAGAACTTTTGTCAGTTATGAGCTAAGCTTAAAATAGCATGAAAGATAGGCTAAAATCTTAAGCAAGAAAGGGGGATTTAAAGGTCAAAAGCTCACCCTTGAAGACCCTCTTTAAAACTGCAACTCCAACAGGTTTTTCAAGCTCAAGGCAACCCAAGAACACCAAAATCAGCCCCTAAGCACCTCAATAGCAAAAGATGGTGTTTGAGTGTGTGTTTGTGTGTTAAAGTAAGACAAATCTACACTTTTGAACACAAAAATGAAGAACAAGAGTGATATAGAGACAAAGCTATATGTAACTCTCTTGGGGAAAAATTCTGAACCTGGAGGAGGGAGGAGGAGCCTCCCTCTTATAGAAGAGAAAAGCCAAAGCTTCTTGGAGAAGTTAAGCTTGAATGCCATCCCTCTATACACGTGTATGGAGGATGGCTCAAATGCTCTGCAGCTGTGCCAGCTGTCCTAAAATATCTCCAAAAATGTGCCAAAAAGCAGCCGACCACTTGAAGTGGTTAGCCTGCTAGTAAAAGTGGTCAGCCGACCACTTTAGGTGGTCAACCAGAGCAAAAACTGGTCGGCCATAGGTGGGAGAGGTCAACACACTAAATGTAAGATGGTGGTGTGGTGGCCGACCAGAAAAGATGGTCCAAAGACCAAGAAAGCCAGTTATCTGACAAGAAAACTAGCTGGAAAAAGGAAAAGTGGTCGGCCAGGAGAAATACTGGTCTCCCACCCTTGTACTACCTTCCAAACAAGGAAAGCAAGGTTTGTACCAAAAACAAACCAAAGCGAATGCAAGACGAGAAATCAGGAGGCAAAGCACGTGGCCGAAAGCCCCGAAAACTAGCTGACGAGCACCAAAAGTGGTATGCAACCACAAAAGTGGTCTCCCGGACCATAGTGTTCCTCTAGGCAGAGGCAACAAGGTGTGGTTCAAAAATCACGCCAAACGGAGAATGTTAAGCGGTCCCAAGACAAGGCGCGCGACCAAAGGCTCCAAAAATCATAAACTAATCTCTAAACGGGAAAAGTGGCCTACGACCACGAAAAGTAGTCTACAACCACAGAGAGATGGTCTACAAGACCACTCCCTCCCTCCGGGAAGGGAAAACAAGACTTGGTCCGCAAACCGAGCCAAAGCACAAAGAGTTCAAAGGCCCGGAGGCAAGGCTCTCAGCCAAAACTCCGAAACCTCTAGACGAGCAGAACATGCACCATCACCGAGCGCTCAATCGATGACATCTAAGTCTTAAGGTCGGTCAAAAATGGGGTGTCTACACTAAGCAATAACAACATACAGATAGCTATAATCATAAATGCACCATGAAATATAGTATATGTAGTGTGATAGTTTTATATTCCAGAACATATATCATATACGTACATTTTCTTTCCAAAACATCCATATTCTTTGACATCACAAGACATAACCCACATAATTCCTTTCTAGTTTTCCAATTAATGCAACACTACCTCTCAAACACTTTTTTCTTTCATTAACCCTCTACGTTCAATTTAAAAGAGTTTCACTCTAACATTTGAATTTAAAGAAAACATGTCCACACCCATGAGTTATAATCTAAACCCACAACCTCAAATCACTAGTGGCACACATAATAACAAATAGATAACCAGATAAACATATTCTAACTACAAATAATTGAAAGTAATACATACTTCCATTCTTATCAATCGACAGTACAGATATCAATAAAATAAAACACATAATATACGTAATGCTTTACTGGCCTCACCCGGAAGGGAACGCCCCCCGGGTCATACTTTTCTGGGCACAAATTGGAAGGGAGAAGAAACCTCTGTCAATGTGTCGCACTTTACTAGCCTCACCCGGAGAGAAACGAACCTCACTTCACATTTTACTGAGCATAAACTAGTAGGAAGAGGAAACCTTTGTCAAGGCACCACACTTTACCGGCTTACCCAGAGATAATCGGACCACCCAAACAACATACACATAATAGCACAACATGCTAAACTACAGATACCATACAAGTGTAATACATACACATAATCTATTCAACAACACAATCCTCAACCAATGACCAATGACCAATGACAAAACCACTAAACAGATAAATAAACTATTAACCCAAATTAAATTACACAACCTATTTTATTTCATAAAAGAGTCAAACCCATCTTTCTTTTCCTTTTTTTTCTTTTTCTTTTTTTTCTTTCTTTCAAAACCAACCGGTCACTCAAAACTCTCAATATTTCCAACATCAGTAAAACCCCTTTTTAATCAAGATTATTCCAATAGGTTAACCATTAACACTATCAACTCAACATGATATTAATCAAAACAAACACGAGACCTAATGAAATCCCAACTCAATAATTAAACCATTAGTTATATTTCATAACACGAAACTCGATTGTTACACAATTTACCATGTTTAACTAACTAAGCCTTTAATGTTAAATTAGGATTTCCCTCCCATTCTCAACACCATTACAAGTAGCCATTTCCTAATTGACCAAAATACTCAAAAATCATCCAATTACAACTTCCAAAATTTAAACCCCAAAACCCACTTTACATGATTTTGAAAATCTACAACAAATATGATTTTTTTGTAATAAATCCCTACCTTAACTCCAGAAGAGAAAAAAGCCCAAAGCTCAAAAATCGACAACGAGGGAAACCCAAACTTTTCAAATTAAAACGAAGCCCTCAACTCCCTCTACAATAAAGTCACGAGCTAGCCAACTAATATGCTCATGGGCGTAACTAGGACCACCGCATGCGGAACTGTGCCATTCGCAGCCCACACCACTGGCACGACTGTGCTATTCATCATGTCCGCGAGCATGGCCTACCCTTCAAATGCTTAGAGCAACACGCCTGCAAAAAGTATTGGGAGCTATTTTTGGTCGAGGCCTAGTCGCAGCCCCTCATAGGCGTGACCTCTAACCCAGCCCATCGTGGGCACGAACCTTCTGGTCATGAGCGCGACTAGCTTAAGACAAAACACTTGAGCTGGTGCTTCGAAGCCAGCCCAAACACACCGGAGGTCCCAATGACCCAGATACAACCAGAACCACTAAGAGAATTCCATGTCCTAGCCAAAAATATTAACTGGGTTGGGTTTTCTAACCTAGGCCTCTACATCTCGCCTTTTTATACAAACTAGCCAAATCATGGCTGGTTTCGCCTTGTTTCTCTTTGAAACATCTCTTTAACATAGTTAAACTCTGCCATCCTGTCAAGTCTAAGTTAAGCGTCTTGTTCATCTTTGGAACATCGGCTTAAGACTTTTCTGTCTTATCTAATAATTAGGAATTTTAACAACATTTTGTAAACAACAAAATTGAACTTATATTTTATTAATCAATACTTTGGCTGAAAATTGTCTAAACTACATAGAAAAACTTAGAAAAATTAATGATAAAAGAACTTCATATTGCGAGTATTTCATGGTCTTGGCAATTCCTTACCATCACTGTCTTCTAGCCGGTATGCGCCATTGTTGGCAACTGAGATAATTCTGTATAGTCCTTCCTAGTTTGGGTCAAACTTACCCTCTCTGGGATCTTTCTTGTTGTCGACGACCTTTCTCAAGACGAGGTCAATGATTTGGAATTCTCAGGGTTCACCTTCTTGTTATATGATCAGGCCAGTCTGTACTGGTATGCCCCTAGCTGAATTACTGCTCTCTTTCTCATTTCTTCAATCAAGTCTAGATCTCTTGCCGAGAATGCCTCATTTGTACCATTTTCTACTCCTTGAGTTCTAACTCTGAGATTGCCGATCTCAAGTGGTATAATGGCCTCGATGCCATAAGCCATGGCAAAGGGTGATTCTCTAGTTAATCTCCTCAGCGTGGTACGATACACGCCCATAGAATGTTAGGCAACTCCTCCACGCACTTGCCTTTAGTAGCTTCCAGTCTCTTCTTTATTTCATCCAAGATGGTCTTGTTAGAGGCCTCGGCTTGGCCATTGCTTTGAAGCAAGTTGGGAGTTGAATAGTAGTTTTTGATCTTGTACTTTGTGTAGAAGTTCTTAATTAACTTGCTGTCAAACTAGGTACCATTGTCTGCTACTATGGCTCTTGGGATCCCAAATGTGGTAATGATGTTCTCCCAGATAAAAAAATTTTACGTCCACATCTTGAATTTTGGCCAAAGGTTCATCCTCCACCCACTTCGTGAATTAGTCCATGGCTACTAGCAAGTACTTCCTCTGTTTAGTTGCCTTGGGCAATTGCCCAATCAGATCCATGCCCTACTAGGCAAATGGCTAAGGACTAGTTACTAGGTTCTAGTCTCCAGCTGGCTGATGTATCAAGGGTGCAAACTTTTGACACTTCTCGCATTTCTTGCTGTAAGCTTCTACGTCCTTTTGCATATAGAGCTATCAATACCCTTGTGATATGGCTCTGTGAATGAGAGATCTGCCTACTGCATGGCTTCCACAAAATCCTTTGTGGATCTCATATAAGAAGTCTTCCATTTGGAAAAAATGCACACATCGCAATAAAGGTCTAGTGAATGACCTTCTATACAGATGGCCTTCTGCCGACAAGCAGAAGCTTGTCGACTTTAGTCTGATCTTGTGTGCCTCATTTTTATCTTCTGGCAACTTACCATCTCTGATGAACTTAACTAGGGCATCCGTCCAACTTGGGTCTAACTTTATGCAGATTGCCTCATATTCTATTTTCAGAGGTTCCATGCTTGGGCCTGACAGATAGTCCACCATGATTGTTCTTAGCGTGTCTAACTTTATGGTATTGGCAAGGTTGGCCAATGCATCTGCATGGATGTTGTCTTCTTGACAGACTTGCCGGAGCCGACAACTTTGGAACTGTGCTAACAATTTGATGACCTGTCTAACGTAGGCCACCATTCGCTCATCTCGGGTTGGGCATTCTCCCGTTGCTTAGTTCACGATGCGTTGAGAGTCACAGTAGACTACCACCTCATCGACTTTGATTGTTGCTACTAGTTTCAATCTGGCAATCAATGTCTTGTACTCTGCTTCATTATTTGAGGCCTTGAACCCTAGTCGAATTGATTATTCTATCATTTGTCCATCTAGTGAGACCAGCACCACTTCTGTCCCCACTCCTTATCGGTTTGAACTGTCATCGAGGCAAAACGACTTGCCAATGTAGATGTCACAAGTCTTCAGCTTTTCTTGCTTTTGTGTCTTCCTGTTGGTTAGGGGTTCTATGCTGCTAGTTGTGTTTTCTTCGGCTCTCTTGCGCACCTTAGGCCGAGGTGCACGAGTCTTGGCTTTCAGCTTGCGTTCGATGTAAGCTCAGCAACAAAGTCCGCCAGAACCTGACCTTTGATTGCTGCCCTTGGCCTGTATTCTATGTCATATTGACCTAGAACTACAGCCCATCGTGCTATTCTTTTCGACAAGTCTCTGTTTTGTAACAGAGACTTCAGTGGATGCTTTGTAAGTACTACAATCTTGTGGGCTTGAAAGTAATTGTTCAGCTTCTTTGAAGCCATTACCAGAGCGAGTGTCATTTTCTCTAGGGGCAAATATCTTATCTTCATGCTTGCCATGGTTTTGCTTATATAGTATACTGCCCTATATTCTCCTCCTTCTTCTCGGACGACCACGACACTGACAGTGTGGTCCGAGATTGCTAAATACAAAAATAGTTCCTCTCCTGGAACTGGGTTTGATAGTATATGTGGGGTTGTCAAGTACCTTTTCAAGTCGGCCAAGGCGACTTTGCATGCATCTGTCCATGGAAAATCTATGGCCTTCTTTAGCAGTTGAAAGAATGGCCTACACTTATCCAAACTCCGACTGATGAATCTGTTCAGTGCGGCCGCTTTGTCGGTCAAAACTTGGACTTCCTTTGCAATTTTCGGGCTCTTCAGATCAAAGATGGCCTTGAACTAATCAGGGCTTGCTTCAATTCCTCTCATAGTCACCAGATATCCCAGGAACTTACCATACCCTACTCTAAAAACACACTTCGAGGCAGTTAGACGAAGCCGATATGCCTTCAAGATATCAAAAACCTCATTTAGATCGATTAGATGATCTGAAGGCTCCTTACTCTTTATAACCATGTGGTTGATGTAAACTTCAATGGTCTTCTCAATCAGATACTTGAACATCTTGGTCACTAGCCTCTGGTATATTGCCCTTGCATTTTTCAATCGAAAGGGCATCACCCTATAACAATGAAGCCCCTTTAGAGTGATGAATGTCGTCTTCTCTTCGTCTAGCGCATACATGGCTATCTGATGATAACCTATATATACATCAAGGAAGCTCATCCTTCCATGTCTCGAGGTGGCATCCACGAGCTGGTCTATCTTCGACAAAGGGAAACAATCCTTTTGGCAAGCCTTATTCAAGTTTTTGAAGTCCACGCAAACCCTCCATTTTCCATTCTTCTTCTTCACTAGCCAAGTTGGGTAGTTCACTTCTCGGATTGTCTGTGCTTCCAACAGTTTCTGTACTTCCTCTTCAACTTCTTCTACATGGACCAAGGTTGGTCACCTAGCTCTCTAGATCATGGGTTTGGCTGTCCTATCAATATTCAACTTGTGGCAAGTGACCTCGAGGGTGATCTCCTGGCATCTCGTACGGCGTCGAGGGAACACCTCTATATTTTCTCTAAAGAATGCTTCCAATTTTCTTTCTTCTTCTTCGGCTAAACCCGAGAAGAAAAAGAAGAATCATTCTTCGTCTCCGTCATGTACTAGAACCTTTTTTAAGAGTTCCTAGCTCTTCTTGGTGGGCTCTTTGCCAACATTATCCAAGACCTCTTGGTCTTCGTCTTCTATCTTTGCCATCTTCGCTTCTCTAGTGTTGCAGGTGTATGTCATTGCCACCATGAAGCAATTTTTTTCCTGCACTTGGTCTCCTCTCACCTTTTCAATCCCAAAACTCAATTGGGAATGGCAGCAGCTAGTGCAAAGTTGAGGAAACAACCCTTATTGCATACAGCCAAGGCCTTCCCAAGATACTGTTGTATGGGGAAGGAGTGTCAATCACGGTGAACTATGTGGTTACAGTCTTTGTTCCTGCATGAATCTCTAACTTCATGGTTCCTAATGGCTACATCGGTGCCCCATTAAATCCGACCATGGGGCTTTCAAACTGTTCCAAGTCATCCTTGTGAAAGCCAAGCTCCCTATAACACTAACATACATGATGTCACAGGAACTGCCTTGGTCGATTAGTATACGCCTTACCTGGTAGTCTCTGACCTTCAAGATCACTACCAGAGCATCGTTGTGCAGATGCTACACCATATCCAAGTCCTCGTCCGTAAAAGAGATCATTGGCCCCCAATGTCCCTCCATCTGGGGCTTCTTCTATTGGACTTGAAAGACATGCTGCAGATGCCTTACTCTCTACGTCTCTCTTCAGATTCGTTCGTATTGACCTTTGAGTGGATCACGTTGATAACCTGTGGTCCGTCTACATGTGGTGTTAGAGTGGTGTTGCTGCTACTAGTGTCTGGGCCAACTTCACCTATTCCTCTCTCGTCTTTACCTCATCTATCAAATCTCTGAGGTGTCCTTGTGTAACAAGGTCTTTCAGATGCCGCTTCAGAGCCCGACACCCTTGAGTTATGTGTCCATTCTGGTCATGATAGACATACATCTTTCTAGGGTTCCTACCCATATATTCTCTCATGTCTTCTATGGTGCCCTGAAATAAGGTTGATTCATGATCCTTTCCAAGACCCTATAGATTAGGATCTTGAAAACTGCACTAACGGCCTGTATGACCTTCAAACCTAGTTCTAGTGCTTCTGCAGCTATGCTTTGGTGAGCCAGTCCACTTTTCTTGCTTCACTGTACTCGTCTTCTTTACTTTCTTGTCTTCCTCTAGCCTTGCGCACTTCTTAATCCTTGCCATGAGGTCCTCCATGTTCTTTGGAAGGGTCTTTTGCAAGGGATTACTGAAGCAGGCAATCATTCTCCAAGCCGTTTTTGAAAGACACAACTGCAAGTTCCTAGTTACAAGGCGGTATCCTGTTGTAAACCTCGTAGTACCTCTTGGCATAAACGCTAAGGCTTTCGCCATCGTCAATCTTTAAGGCCAATAGGGAATCAACCCTCAATGGTTGTAATCTATTCATAACAAACCTGACCACAAACATCTCGGCCAAGTCTTCCCAATTCTTGATACATCCCTTCGGAAGTTTGAGGAACCAGTCTAACATTATCTCCCCAAATGTCGATGGGAACACCTTGAATAACAACTGCTTGTTTCCACTCCATATATACATTACATTCAAATATAAACCAACATGAAAGTTTGGGTCTAACTTTCCATCATAGATCTAGAACCTTGGCATACTAAATCTCTTTGGTGCCTCAAATGCATCCAACTCCACCAAAAATGGTGTTCTCGGCTGGGTGATGGATGTGACCTCGGCGCCTTGCCTCTTCCTCTGGTGGTAGTCTCGTAAGTCTTCATTCGTCCGTCTAGGAGCTCGGCTATCAGTCGATTTCAATCTCTTTGGCACGTTGCTTCCTGTGTTGGGATACGTCCTTTTGGATTTCTCTGTCTATTATGTAGTCAAAGCAGAGGCCCTACCCGTTAATATGTTGAGATCCCCTGATCTGTGTTCCTCTAGTCCTCGGGGTTCTCTAAGACTCTTTCCACCATGATTTTGTTCGCCCGACATTTTATGATCGCTGATGCAAGCTCCCAAGTCTCTTCTCATGCTGCGGGACAGTGGTACCGTAGCCTGTTTTCCCTTCTGGGTGTCAGCGTTTGCTGCTGGGGTCGGCGTTTCCAGTAAGGGCAACGTTAGCTGCATTACTTTGCTTTACATCTGAAGTTCACAATGGTTTGCAAGTCTGTCAATTTGTTTGCCAAGTCCTTCGCCAAGTCATCTCTTCTCAAACATCTCTCTTTCCAAACCTGAAAGTCGCTCTTATTATAGTATTCTTTTCGGCTGCCCCTCCTTGGGCCATTACCGCCCCTCACGACATTGTTTTCTTTAGGATTCACTTCCTACACCTCATCTTCATTATTTCTCCTTCAACGTTTGGATCTACGTACTCCTTTTCCTTATTGTGTATGTCGCCCCCTATTCTCACCTCTTGTCCAGCGTTGGACATCTATTCTTTACTAAGTTCCCAGTCCAAGTCTTGAGGACGGTCAAAAATGGGGTGTCTACAATTATATATATATATAATACGTCGGGGACAGCCGGGCCGGGGTCGGGGATTTGGCACTTATCACCGTCCCCTGCCCGAAATTAATCGGGGAATAATTTTTGAATACCATTCCCGTCCTGTCGGGAGTATTTTTTGGAAAAAAACTGTTCAAATCGGGATCAGGGGATCGGGTCCCCGTCGGGCCGGTTTCAAATTGCCATCCCTACCTGTAGTTGGATATGGTGGTCCAGTGAGGGAGGTGGTTTTGGCCTTTGTCAACAGGTTTAGGGAGGTGTACTTCCATAATAAACTCATTACACCAATTCCTTGCATTTAAACTATCAATTTGGAAACAAATGAAAACATCAATGAAACACTCTGTAGCCAAGTAGGGCTTACTAAGCCACCCATGGTCTGCCTACTACAAGTAATCCTACTGGATTTCTAACTTCCATTTCCTAATAAACTCTCTATAGCCAAACGAGTTTTTAGATAATAACCCTACTCCAAATGATGTCATCATCAATTCCTAGTAATCAATCAATGAGCGACATGGTATTATTATTAACACATTGCCTAATTCAAATATTCGACAATTTGATTAATAAACCTTATCCTATCATAAAAAACCCTGGCACCACAACACCAGTATTCTGCCACTAGTTCCACTACTTAATCACCATTACTGATATCGCACTTATTTTTAAAGGCTCAAGGCACACAACGACGCCAAAGGTCTCTTGGGGCGTAGGTGCAAAGCGAGGTGCACGCTTCACTGAAGCAAGGCACCTTTTAAGTAAAAAAATAGATAAAAATTAATATAGCCTAATAATTCAAACTTCAACGTAAGCAAAAATGAAAGAATTCACTTAAGAAGCATGGACACTTTTAAAAAGATGATATATACGTGTCGTGTCCGACACTCTTCAAAACGTGTTTTATTTTTTGATTTTTTTTAAAGACTCGGACACTCTTTGGATATTTAGAGGACACATGTGTCTATTGGTTAAGCACATATGCCTATCGATTAGACACATGTGAAACTAATTAACAGTTTGAACAAACCAACTTAAGATACAATAATAAAATAAAAATCATATAAATTTATACAAATTAAAGTCATATTACATTTTTTTATTATCTTTGAATGATATATTCATATATTTAATATATGATAAATATATAAAATTATATATTTCTGGCATGTCCCCCACTTGTTATGTCCTCTATTTTTTGAAAACTGATGTGTTGGCGTGTCCGTGTCGTATTTGTGTCGTGTCGCTTGTCGATGTCGTGTCACGTGTCCATGTTCATACTTCCTAGGAATTCACAATTAATAACACTGAGACAGAAAAAAAGAAAAAAATAAGGCAAATTGTAGAAGAATTCCCAAAGCCATAAAAGCACATTTCATTACAAATCAAACGCTGATATTAAAAAGGAAAAAGAAATGCAGAATCTTCAATGAAACGTGCAACTAGTGTACCTTGCTGCACTTCATTGAATGGGCATTTGCCTCGCTATGTACAAGCCACATGAACTGCGCCTTGAGCCTAGGCGCACCTTTTACAACACTGATCGTGCTCCACCACTATCTTCACATCCCCTCCCTCTACTAGTCCCTCTCTTCACTTCCTTAAATTTGAGCCACCAATTCAATTATATCATTTTGACAACATCCACTATGACCACCATAATGTTTTATACACATCACATGTTAGGAATTCATAACAAATACCTAATTAGGATTAGTTAGACAAAAAACAAAGAAAAACAAATATATAAAAATTGTAAATCAAACGCATACACACGAAACTAGAGTTGCATCCACGGTCTCTACTGTTCCAATATGATTAGAAAAGATTACACAAGAGATACAGAGATAACCCCCCACTGCTCTCAACTCCATATCCATAGAAATATGGCAACAAGTGCAAAAATAGTAAAAATACTGGCTCTAAATTTGGGATCCACCACACTACCATCAATAGCTATTGTATGGTATGAGTTGCTATACAAATAATTTGGTAACTAAGCACAACAATATCTTCCCTAATTAAAGACAAAAATAAAAAACCATTTATATGCTAGGACAATGCAACTCAGGCATCAACAACCATGTATTTTCCCAACAAGATAGAAGTATATAGAACATATCAATCAATCATCAAGCATATCCAAATTGCAAATCATAATAAGGTTGTCCAACTAGTAAACAAAACCCATCATCCAAATCCATTAAACAGAGATCCCCAATATAAACAAAACCATACCAAATCTCCATCAAACCCCAAAAAACAAGAAATTCCTAATTACAAATTCAAACCCATATTACTCCTAGTATATCTAAAACACAGCTGCATTCAAGCACCTTTCAATCTCAAAAGAAAGAAAAGCATCAATACAAGCATAATGAACCTGTTCAAGGTAGAGCCACTCATTGTCCCACCTACTCATCGTGATCCTCTTGGGCTTCTCAATCTCCTTCCCCAGCACCACTTTCGCCAAGTCCTTCAACCCCGCATTGCGAAGCTCGATCATTCCGCAGTCAGCCGCCAAGGAGCGAAGATCAACAGTGGTGGCCATAGACAACCCATAATCCTCAATCAACCTCTGGACATCGATGTGAATACCCACACCCACAAAAGAGTAGATAGGGTTGTTGAGGAAGTCGAAGAGAGATTGGGGGATGTGAGGGAAGTAGGTGAGTTGGAAGATGAGGCATCGGCGGCCAACGCAGGGTTGAAAAGTGGCGGCGGGGTTGTTGTGGAAACGGTTATTGGGTTGCCACTTGATGTCCAAGCCGACGATAAGGCGGTGGAGTCGAGGACGATGGATGGTTGTGATCGGTGAAGAAAGTTACGTCATAGAGGTTGTGGGTGTCATCCGATAACTGGTAGTCTACAATGCCGAGATTTGTGGTTGTTGCTGCCATTGATGGCTTTGGAGAAAGAGAGAGAGAGAGAGAGAGAGAGAGAGAGAGAAAGAGAGGGAGAAGAATTGAAAAGAAATAAATCAGAGAAATAAATATTTTTATATTATTTAGGAGAATTTGTAAATAGTTTCGTACTGTACGGTTCTAAAATCTAGATTTGAGAAATTGAGAGTGATGTTGGGGGTTAATTATTCAGTACTCTAGGAGTATGGACACATGGTGCTTCATAAAATTTTGATTTGTGGAGAGGCGTAAAGGTTCATAATTTATGTTGGGAATGAGGGAACATGCTAAATAATTGGTGATTGGCTTAGAGTATGGTCACGTGATGCTCCAAAAGTATTGAATAATTTCCCGATGTTGGGACTGCAGAGTCTATTGTGGGTTCAATTTTTATGATTTCAATTATTTATTTTATTGAATTTTAATTGTGTGGGTATATTATTTATAAAAAAAAATAAATTAAATTGATTTGATATTCATAATTCATTCATTTAATCAAGTTTTGTCTTTAAAAAAATTAACAGTCAATATATTTTTAAAATAGACTATCTATTTTTTTTGGGTACAAATGCAATAAAATAAATAGGTTATATAAATATCAGATCGATCTAATTTTTATTTATTTATTTATAAATGATATATATAAGGCTTGAAACGGTTCGAATCGTCAAAACGGATCAGTGGTGAGCCCACAAGCCAAAGATAAGACTCTCCAATCTTGATAATGGACGGAAGAGAAGCATAATCCAATAAATTTCTAGTTCAAGTAGAAGGTTCTATTTATACAATAAAAATATTTATTAAAAGTTTATCTTTTTAAAATTATTAAAAAGTATCTAGATCTTAAAAAATCAAAAATCTTAATTTATGTACTCTTAAAATTCTAATTTTTATTATTCTCACCCCTTCACCAGTACCTATCATCTACCACCATTGTTGCTTCTCTCCACTGTCATAATTGTTGGCGCCACCCTACAACCTTTCTCCAACCCTCCTTGCCATTCCCAACTCATTCATAACCCTTCTTAGCCACCAACAATCGTTTGTTTACCACTCCCTCACCATATCCCTCCTTTCCGTCGCCATCTTCCTTCTATTCTTCTTCCTTCTCATTTTTCTTCCTTAAACCTTGTACTTTATTTCTCTTTATTTTTTTCGCAATGGTAGGATTGAGGAGAATAGGTCCTAGTAAAGAGATTGTGAAGCGGATCACAATAAGAAAAGTTAAGAGAGGTTATAATAGGAAAGGAGGTTGCTAATAGAAAAGAAGAGGCCAAGGTGGTAGTTGGAAGTAAGGAGGAGGTGACTGTGACTATGGCAACTTGGCAAGTATCACAATATTGAAGCAAGTGAGGACCTTCATTGTTGTAGTTATATTCCATTTTAGCATCTTGTTGACTCCAAAAAATAATTTTTTGTCGATTATGGTTAAGTCTCGTTTAATTGATTGTGACTTGTCAATTATGACCAAATCTAATTTCATTGATTGTAGCCTATCAATTTTGGTCTGTTGATTCAGATCATGACCATCTTCAAAAATTTACTATGGCCATAATTATATTATTATTATTATTATTATTATTAAGTTTGTTGGTGTTTGTGTAGGGAGTAGGTGGTTACAAATTGAAGTGGTGCCATGTGTGACTGTGGTATAGATAATATATTGGGATAACTTCCCATGTGGCTGATATATAAGGATAGTTTTCATATTGTGGCAAAGGACAAGAACGTGGCTAGAGGAAGAAACTATTAATCATTTACTTGCCAAAAGAAACCAACCATGGGTTTTGAGTATAAATAAGCAAAGAAATTTAAGTAGAAGGGATCAATCATCAACACAACTCTACATGAGTTCAATTAGGAATAGATAGCTTATAGCATAGGAGTAGTTTATTCCCTTTAGGAATAGTTTTAATTTAATGGTTCTGTAATCGTTTTTTGGTTCTTGCAATCAGTAAACTTTTTTCTGGTTCTTTTGTATTTTTGTTTTTGTTCTTGTTCAAATCTTTGTAACAAGTAACAATTTCAGCCATACTATATCAATTTTTAGTTTGTTTCTTTATATTACAACCTCCAAAGAAGTCCTTGAATTTGTCAAGGTATCGAACACCAACCACATTGCCTGATTGTTTTTGTAAGAGGGGTTAACTAGAGCCCACTAATTAATTAGGCCCAATCGAAGCCTAATCAGAAAGCCAACAAATTGGGCCGAGGAAGACCCATCAAGCATATATCTCTAAAGAGAGTCTAACAAGCCCATCCCAGGAGGCTCAGATCATACGGGCATCGGAGGAGGTTAACCATTGTTTTCAGAAGCGGGCCCATAAGAAAGCCAACAAATTGGGCCGAGGAAGACCCATCAAGCATATATCTCTAAAGAGAGTCTAACAAGCCCATCCCAGGAGGCTCAGATCATACGGGCATCGGAGGAGGTTAACCATTGTTTTCAGAAGAGATGAAACCCTCAGGAGGAGATCCATTCTTCGAGGTATTGGCTTAGTCTTGAAAGGGTTTGGAACCACAAACCTAGAGACCTATTTGAGCTCGAACTTAAAAGGATTCGGATCCACGAATCTTGAGATCCAAAGCACTTGGCTTCGAATGGATTCAAACACAATCTAGAAGTTGCTCCGTTAATGAGTCCTAGAGCACTTGTAGGCTCAGAGCTTTCCGGGATCTACACACCAGAACCATGGACATGATGGAGTCCAAACAAAGGACCAATCCCGAAGACGGTGAGTGGAGAAAAATTCACTCTTTGGTTAAACTAGCCTATACCCGGGTTGAGGTGGCACGATCTAGGGGGTACTTGAGATTCAACAATATTTGCGGCATCGCGTTCTCTTGAACTACCCCTGACCCTTTTGCGGCAGGGCGTCCTCTGGGACTACCCCTGACCCCTTGGGATGATTGGGGATCATTGGTTAGGTGTGGCTAAGAAGAAGGGTTCGCCGAGAGGTTGATCTCCTCTTCGGGGTTTTCCTCATCCTCGGAGAGGTCACCTCCTCAGACAAGGTAGTTAGAGGGAATATTTCCTATGTGACTTGCATATGGGCTCTATTCTACATCATGAGGTGCCTATAAATAGCACCCACCCATAGCTTTATAAGGGATGGATTTTGGAGAGACAACTCTTGGGAAAGAACTAATTTCCTCTCTCTATTATCTACCTTGAGAGTGAAAGTGGGAGATCCATAGGAGAGCCTTGCCATTATTCTCTCTCTAACTAGTTTGCGACCTTCTTCCCCCAATCTCTTATCTTCATCATCTCTTTGCTATTGTGTTCCTAGCTGTGACTGTTAAAGAATCTAAGTCTCTCATCATTTCTAGAGAATTTGAGTTTTCTTCGAAGATCTTCGAATTTTTAGACCACATTCTTGAACCCTCTCATACAGTTTTGTTGTTTGTGAAAATTGGTTTCCCTGTTGAATCTTCTCTGTCGATTTGACTCAAACCAGATTTTTGCTAACACGTCCTTAAGTAACATTCTGAATATTGGATGATTTGTAATTATAAACCTTTTCCTTATCAAAATAATACCTCAAAGCTTAGATGGAGATTTCTCACAACCTCCAAGATCGATCAACAACACATCCAAATCTTAAGGAACAAATTCTTTTCCCATTGCCTTTTACAACCTCCATCTTTTAATCGATTATTACTTTAATTTTTAAGATGAAATTTTAATTATTTATTTAATGTCATGCATAGCATGGGTATAATGCTAGTATATATATGTAAGAAATAAATAATAAGAAAAAAAATTAGTAGGATTGGGATTTTAGTAGAATCGGGATTGTAATACGATTCCACTCAATTTTATGACTAGAATTGTAATCACTTTAAGATTCTAATGTGATCCAAATCGTTTGGCCCAATTGGAATCACAAAATCGTAAAATTCTACTATATGGATCAGGATTTTGATAATCATGATGAGAATTCTTGTAAATTTTTACTTACTTTTGTTAAGAAAACAGTGGAAAATTCGTAAAATATTTTTGAGGAAAACATTTTACTTAAAAAAAGACGGAGCCTTTATCACTAATGTAGTCAAGAATTTTGTCTTTAAAAGCAATGTCTATTGAGTCCCAAAAAAATGGGTAAAAACTCACTAGGCTAGGCTGAGTTCAATTCAATTAGAACAAATGCTAGTTGAGTTTTTCACATCGAAATTTCATCTTAGGTAAAAACTCACTATTATTTCTAAAGAAATGACAGTCTATTGTTGCATGTCAAATTTTGAATGTGCCATAAGTATTATTCTCAATAGAAACTTTGTATGGATATTTTGTTTGTTAATGCAATTTCGCATCGAAACTAACTTAAATAAAAATATTGTACAAGGAATGGGCTTCTGGAAACTATGAATCTACACCAAACCCACACAATAGCAAAGATTACAAATACCAATTGCACAAAACCCACCGTCGCAATTTAAAATAAAATATAAAAAATTCAATATGCATTTGATTTTGAGTTTTCACCAACCCAAACAATTACGTAATTTTAATTTTTTTACCGTCTTTATTACAATTACTACAAGAATTTTCACTTTTGGCGACTAAATTTTTAGTCGCCGAAGGGTTTCAGCGACTAAATTATTTGGTCGCAGAAGTAGTCGTGAAAGAATTGTCGGTAAAGGTAATTAGTGACTAAAATTATTTTAGTCGCCAAATGTATTCAATTTCTGACTAAATTTTTAGTCGCCAAAAGGTTGGACATAAAATTAAATTAGTACATTTTTGGCGACCAAACTTTTAGTCGCTTAAAGTCCCACATTTTTAGCTACTAAAATTTTAGTCGGCAAAGAGTTCTTGTTTTGGCTAATAAATATTTGGTCGCCTAAAGTCCCACATATTTGGCTACTAAAATTTTAGTCGGCAAAGAGTTCTTATTTTGGCTACTAAATATTTGGTCGCCTAAAGTCTCACATTTTTTGCTACTAAATTTTTAGTCGGCAAAAGTGTTTTTATTCTTTAACTTTTGTTTTTAGCAACAAAATATTTTAGTTGCCAAATGTTTGATTTTCTTTTAGCTACAAAACTTTTAGTCGCCAAATCTTTGCTTTTCTTTTGGCTACAAAAATTTTAGTCACCAAATGTTTTTTTTTTTTTTTGCTTTAGCTACAAAACTTTTAGTCACCAAATGTCTTCTCCTAATTTCTTTTTAACTACTAATTGTTTAGTCGCCAAAAACATGATATTATGTTTTATCGCGAAATTATAATTTCTCCACAACTTGTCTATATACAATGCAACCTGTAATACGTATAAAAACAAAATGATACATACTATCAATCATTCCACAATCTGCATCTATATATCAAAGATAAATAACATTAAATATCAAAGTCTATGCAAATCAACTATTTTCCAAACTAAGATAATAATTCCATACAAAATATATCAGACAAAAATCAAAGGCCTCCGTATGCAAAAAAATACATTTACTACCAAACGAAATTACCATTTGGCATGGTACAAATTACCATCGTAATCTGTACCACAATAAAAGGTGATATATGTACCACGATAAAAGTTTTCTATGGACCATGACAAAACGTCCTATATGTATGCCGACAAATAATATATATGTATCATGACAGAAGGTGATCTATGTACCACGATAGTCATTATCTGTTGATTGCCAAAAGTTTTCTGTATCAGTAATAATTAACTGCACAAAAGTTGAGGACGACAAAAGTATTATATTAGTTTTACATAAAAGTGAAAATTCTTCTCCATACACCAATATGGATTATCCACAAGTCCATGCAACAAAGCCATCTACAAAGAAAAATAAAAACTGAAACATTAGAATTGGTTACAAAATATCAATTCAGTTAGCCATATGGGAACATGTTCTAACATGTATTTAAGGTAGAACAATCGAGAAATGTCTTCCTGGAAATAAAAGAAAGTATATATATATATATGTATCATGTAATATTTATTCCAACCAACTGCACAAACAATCTAATATATAGTTGCTTCATCCTATAAATATATAAAGGCAATTATTAGAATATTAGATGTTATTTTCATAAAGTTGTTGCTCTTTAAACTAAGTGTTACGAGTTTTTCAACTAAGTGTAAGGCATTTTTTTGCTCAAACTCCAAGCCTATGGGTCCTAATTACATTCTGTCAGTTGTCACAGGTCGTAATTATCATGGGGAAGTTGTTCGTGAGAGCTACAAGGTGGTTGGGGGGCTTTTTTGAATTTTTGCCCTCAAAACGCTCTTTTTCGAGTAAGTTTAAGGCGTATTCGGCTCTAACTCCCAACCTACGGGTCCAGATTACCTTCCGTCAATCGTCACAAATCCTATTTGTCATGGGGAAGCTATCCGTTAGAGCCACACGATGGTTCGGGGGCTATTTTGAATTTTCACCCCCAAAACGCCATTTTTCAAGTAAATTTAAGGCGTATTCGGCTCTAACTCCCAATCTACGGGTCTGGATTACATTCCGTCAGTTGTCACAAGTCCTATTTGTCATAGGGAAGCTGTCTGTGAGAGCCACACGGTGGTTCGGGGGCTGTTTTGAATTTTTGCCCCCAAAACGTCCTTTTCTGAGTAAGTTTAAGGCGTTTTCGGCTCTAACTCCCAACCTACGGGTTCAGATTACATTCCATCAGTCGTCACAAATCCTATTTGTTATGGGAAAGCTGTCCGTGAGAGCCACATGGTGGTTTCGAGGCTGTTTTGAATTTTCACTCCCGAAACGCCCTTTTTCAAATAAGTTTAAGGCGTATTCGGCTCTAACTCCCAACCTATGGGTCCGAATGACATTTTGTTAGTTGTCACAAGTCCTATTTGTCAAGGGGAATAGTCCATAAGAGCCACACGGTGGTTCGGGGGCTGTCATGAATTTTTGCCCCCGAAAAGCTCTTTTTCGAGTAAGTTTAGGGCGTATTCAGCTCTAACTCCCAACCTATGGGTCCGAATTACATTCCGTCAGTTGTCACTAGTCGTAATTGTCATGGGGAAGCTGTCTGTGAGAGCCACATGGAGGTTCGAGGCTTGTTTTGAATTTTCTCCCCCGAAACGTCATTTTTCAAGTAAGTTTAAGGCATATTTGGCTCTAACTCCCAACCTATGGGTCCGGATTACATTTTGTCAGTTGTCATAAGTCCTATGTGTCATGGGGAAGCTTTTTGTGAGAGCTACACTGTGGTTCGGGGGCTGTTATGAATTTTTGCCCCCAGAAAGCCCTTTTTCGACTAAGTTTAGGGCGTATTTGGCTCTAACTCCCAACCGACGGGTCCGAATTACATTATGTCAGCTATCACAAGTCGTAATCGTCATGGGGAAGCTATTCGTGAGAGCCATACGGTGGTTCGGGGGCTGTTATGAATTTTCGCCCCCGAAACACCCTTTTTCGACTAAGTTTAGGGTGTATTCGGTTCTACCTCCCAACCTACGGGGTCCGAATTACATTCTGTTAGTTGTCACTGGTCGTAATTGTCATGGGGAAGTTGTCTGTGAGAGCCACACGGTGGTTCGAAGCCTGTTTTGAATTGTTGCCCCCGAAATGCCAATTTTCGACTAAGTTTAGGGCGTATTCGGCTCTAACTCCCAACCTACGGGTTTGAATTACATTCTGTCAGTTGTCACAGGTCGTAATTGTCATGGGGAAGCTGTCCGTGAGAGGTACATGGTGGTTTGGGGGCTGTTTTGAATTTTCGCCCCCGGAAAGCTCTTTTTCGAGTATGTTTAAGACACATTCGGCTCTAACTCCCAACCTATGGGTCTGGATGACATTCCGTCATTTGTCACTAGTCCTATTTTTCGTAGGGAAGCTGTCTATGAGAGCCATACGGTGGTTCGAGGGCTGTTTTGAATTTTTGCCCCCAAAACGCCCTTTTTCGAGTAAGTTTAAGGCGAATTTGGCTCTAACTCCCAACTTATGGGTCCGGATTACATTCTGTCAGTTGTTACAAGTCTTATTTGTTATAAGGAAGCTGTTCGTGAGATCCACACAGTGGTTCGGGAGCTGTTTTAAATTTTTGCCCCCGAAACGCCCTTTTTCTAGTAAGTTTGAGGTGTATTCGGCTCTAGCTCCCAACCTATGGGTCCGGATTACATTCCATCATTTGTCACAAGTCTTGTTTGTCATGGGAAAGCTATCCGTGAGAGCCACACGGTGGTTTGGGGTTGTTTTGAATTTTCGCCCCCGAAACGCCCTTTTTCAAGTAATTTTAAGGTGTATTCAGCTTTAACTCCCAACCTACACGTTCGGATTACATTCCATCAGTTGTCACAAGTCGTATTTGTCATGGGGGAGCTGTGCGTGAGAGCCGCACAGTGGTTCGCGGGCTGTTATGAATTTTCGGCCCTGAAAAGCCCTTTTTTGACTAAGCTTAGGGTGTATTTGGCTCTAACTCCCAACCTACTTGTCCGAATTACATTCCGCCAGTTGTCACTTGTCCTATTTGTTATGGAGAAGCTATCCGTGAGAGCCATATGGTGGTTCAGGGGCTTTTTTGAATTTTCGCCCCCGCAACGACCTTTTTTGAGTAAGTTTAAGGTGTATTCGGCTCTAACTCCCAACCAATGGGTCCGAATGACATTCCGTCAGTTGTCATAACTCATATTTTTCATGGGAAAGCTGTCCGTGAGAGCCACACGGTGGTTCAGGGGCTGTTTTGAATTTTTGCTCCTCGGAACGCCTTTTTTTGAGTAAGTTTTAGGTGTATTCGGCTCTAACTCCCAACCTACGGGGTTCGAATGACATTCCGTATATTGTCACAAGTCCTATTTGTCAAGGGGAAGCTGTCCGTGAGAGCCACACGGTGGTTCGAGGGCTGTTTTGAATTTTCACCCTTGGAATGCCCTTTTTTGAGTAAGTTTAAGGCATATTCGGCTCTAACTCCCAACCTACGCGTCCGGATTACATTTTGTCAGTTGTCATAAGTCGTATTTGTCATAGGGAAGCTGTTCGTGAGAGCCACACGGTGGTTCAGGGGCTGTTATGAATTTTCGCCCTCAGAAAGCCCTTTTTCGACTAAGTTTAGGGTGTATTTGGTTCTAACTCCCAACCTACGGGTCTAAATTATATTCCGTCAGTTGTCACTAATCCTATTTGTTGTGGAGAAGTTGTCTGTGAGAGCCACATGGTGGTTCAGGGGCTTTTTTGAATTTTCGCTCCTACAACGACCTTTTTCGAGTAAGTTTAAAGCGTATTCGGCTCTAACTCCCAACCTACGAGTCCGAATGACATTCCGTCAGTTGTCACAACTCCTATTTGTCATGGGGAAGCTATCTGTGAGAGCCACATGGTGGTTCAGGGGCTGTTTTGAATTTTTGCCCCCGGAACGCCTTTTTTTGAGTAAGTTTTAGGCGTATTCGGCTCTAACTCCCAACCTACGGATCCGAATGACATTCCGTCTGTTGTCGAAAGTCCTATTTGTCAAGGGGAAGCTCTCCGTGAGAGCCACACGGTGGTTCAGGGATGTTTTGAATTTTTACCCCTGGAACGCCCTTTTTCGAGTAAGTTTAAGGCGTATTCGGCTCTAACTCCTAACCTACGCATCCGGATTACATTCCGTCAGGTGTCACAAGTCGTATTTGTCATGGGGAAACTGTTCGTGAGAGCCACGCTATTTTGAATTTTTACCCTTGAACGCCCTTTTTCAAGTAAGTTTAAGGCGTATTCGGCTCTAACTCCCAACCTACAGGTTCGGATGACATTCCGTTCGTTGTCACAAGTTGACCGAGTGTTGGACTGTGTACACGAGTTGACATACTTTTCCCTAGTCAAGAAGGGGAAACAAGTGTGAGGCCTTCAAATTGTAACCTAAACTTATAATCGACAATAATTAATTTTAAATTTTAAATTTTATCAGCAAATTTTCTTGGGGATTATAATTTTTTTATACATTCAAGAAATTTTCTTTCTAGGTAAAGAAAAATCATTTGCTTAAGTTCAATAAATTGATCTTTAGGGGCAAAAACACACCTACAAAACTACCAAGAAGAAGAATAAACGGTGTAGTCCTTAGTCAGCCAACCATGAAGATGCAACAAAAAAGTACAATGGTCTTACCTACGCCATGCGCCTGTGTCTCTTCCACAAATGTTTGTGTGTCATCCGACAGTTGTGTCTCATCGAATAAAGTCAGTGGGGGTGACAATAACATGTGCAGATGTTCTTGAGGGTGATGCTATGGGGTCAGTTGCTGTTTTCTTACGCCGCCCTGTCTTCGTCCCAGGAACCACGCTGGTAGCTGCAAAATAGTTGCAAACATGATATATTAAGTAAAAACATCACATGCATCATTGATATTATGATCAATATGGATTGTTTACAAAAGCTAAACTATTCACAAAATTACAACAAGACAACAATAGGAAAATAATTGATAACAATTTTCAAATAAAAGTGTTGTACATAAATCAATGTTAAGCATAAATGTCAAATGAGGATGTTCATCCATTTAAGAGGTTCAACATTGTGAAAAATTTTACAATACAGCTCAGCATGATGACATGAATAACAACACAAACAAAAGGACTAAACTCGCATCTAATTACATAACACATAAAGAACAACAATCTCCTTCATCCTTTTCCCCATTACATCAACAAAAGGACAAAAAGACAAAAACAACAACTACCAAGAACACACATCCAAATGTAGAACTCATACATTAAGACTCTATCACACATCCGAATTTAGAACACATACATCAACACTCTATGTCCATATCTGTATCAAAATCACTGTCAAGCTCATCTTCTTCTTCATTGTCGGTTCATCTTTATCATCATAGATGAAGTCATCATCCATACCAACCTTGGGTTGTACACGATTATCAAATTGAAAAACTTCCATTGGAATAATTTCAGCGTCAATATCATCTCGATGCAAAACCACATCGTTATCCATAGGCTTAGTTGGTACAACATCAGTGCTTTCATCTTGTTGGAACACATCATCAGGTTGTGTCACATCCACCTCGGGCACTTCCCAAATTCTTCAATGTTGAAACTTTTCTACTACTCTCCAATTGGCACCTAACTTCGTATCATGCACATAGAAAACTTGTTGCACTTGACTTGGTAACACAAACGGGTCATCTTTATCCATCGACTTCTTACATCAATAGTAGTGAAATGTGGTTCGACATGCAAAGTTCTGTTACTACCGGTGTTATACCATTCACATTGGAATAAAACAACATGGTGCCTAAACAAATATGTCATTTCCCAAACTTTGCAAATGTAGCCGTAGAACTTTATGAATTGGCCTTCATGGTCCCCTTCCACTACCAATCCACTACTTTGAGTTTTATGACGGTTGTCATGGTCGCGAGCATGGAATTGGACGCCATTACAAATGCATCCCGAGTATGTGTTCACTAAGCTGTTAGAACCATTTTCCAGTGACGACATCTTATCGGTTGCTTCGGGTGACTTTTTGTGCCGCAATCGGTTCATCTACATAAAAAAAAAATTGTCATGTTATTTTTTACATAACTTAACTTCATGTGTAAACTACACTATACGGAATTTTAGCATATGCGATCTTTGAACCATTTAGGAAATTCTTTGCATTGTATCTTGGCAATGTTGCATGCACTTCCATGTTGTTGTTGCAACAACATCTTGTGTTCCCTACATAGGACAATATAATTCATAAGTAATTTGAAGAATGATTACTAAAAAAAAGCATATAGGTCACATATAGTACGCCACAGGTTCGAGTCGTACTCTAGATATTCTTCCACTTCTAAGCTGTTGTGTAAGACAAACCAATGAGCCCTTTCACAGTCGGCTACAGACACATCAGTTTCCCTTGTTAGTAGACCAAACGGACGAACATTTTGAGTGAAAACCGCCAATCCCGGGCCATTGTCACCCCCGTCATAGTTTCTTTCTTCCCAATTAAACATCATTTCAACGCCGTCTAAATACATTGAACAAAACGTCGTACACTTTTTTGAAATGTAAGCCTCCGCAATGGAACCTTTTGGCCGAGCTTTATTACAAACAAATCATTTCAGAAGTCCGAGCATCCTACATGGAAATATGATTTGAATGTTAATGTTTACATGATCTACTATATGTAAATAGGGATGTTCGGAAACTCGTGGTATTATCTCTTAATGGGATACATCCATTGATATTGCACAGGCCCTCCAAGCATAGCCTCGTGAAGCAAATGAATTGCCAAGTGGACCATGGCATCAAAAAAACGCAGGAGGAAAAATCTTCTCAAGCTTACAAAGTATAAGTACGATTTGTTCCTCCATTTTCTCCAAATCAGTCACCCTCAATGTCTTTGAGCACAACTGTTTGAAAAAATTTCCCAACTTAAAAAGTGTGGTCCCAATCTCCTTGGAAAGGTATCCACGCATCCCAATTGGAAGTAGTCGTTGTAGAAGGACATGACAATCATGAGTTTTGAGGCCAGCTAATTTTCCACCATGAGCGGTGACACAATTGGATATATTTTCTGCATAGCCATCAGGGTACTTAATCGATTTCAAGAAATCAAAAAAACCTTGTCGCTCTACCCAGGACAATGTGTATGATGCCGAAGGCTTCTCAAATGAGCCATTGGAACACCTCTTCAAGTGTAACTCCTTTCATATCCGTATGTCTTCTAAATCCAAGCGTGCTTTATCCGTGTCCTTGTTCTTGCCATCAATGCTCAGTAGTGTCCCAACCAGATTGTCATATATATTCTTCTTTATGTGCATGACATCAAGGTTGTGTCGAAGCTTCAGCGTTTTCCAATAGGGTAGGTCGAACATAATACTTCTTTTTGTCCAACTAGAAGGTGGATTTTCATTCCGTTGTCTTTTTCGGTTGTTTGGATGCTTGCCATATGACTTGTATGTCCCCGAATCAATTTGCTGCAGTATTTGTTCTTGCAATAACTCCACAGGTTTGGATTGATGCTCATTTTGACCATTGAAGAGCTTATTTCTTCGCCAAGTATGGTTCTTGGGCAAGTGGTGGCGGGCACCCATATACCCTATCTTACTTCGTAGGCGTTGAAATGATGCATCCATGTTACAATTAGGGCAAGCCAAGTAACCTTTTGTAGTCCAACTAGACATGGTACCATATGCGGGGATATCATTGATGGTCCACATGACTGCTACATGCATTTTAAATATTTGACTGTTTGAGGTATCATATGTTTGCACATCATGCTCCCACAAATTCATTAACTCCTCTACTAATGGTTGCAAGTGAACATCGATATCTCTTCCAAGGGCGGATGGACCGGGAATAAGCATTGGCATCATCATAAATGGCTCTTTCATACACTTCCACGGGGTAAAATGTGCTCATATTTCCAAATGGATTGAAACCATCCGTGGCAAGCCCTAACCTTACATGCAATTCCACAGAAAATGTAGGATGCTGCATATCAAAGTCCTTCCATGCCTGACCATTGGATGGATGCCCTAACATTCCATCATTCACACGCTTCTCTTTGTGCCATCTCATATTTGCGGCGATTTTTTTCGACATGTACAATCTTTTCAACCTCAGTGTCAAAGAAAAGTACCTCAATATTTTGTGAGAAATCTTTTTACCACTCTCATTGTTGAACTTGTATCTAGACTCCTTACATGTAAGGAAATTCTCCAGTTTTGCATTGTCCTTCCAAAACAAAATACAGTCATTCTTGCATGCATGAATGGCCTCGTATCCTAAACCCAATTCACATAAGAACTTTTTCGCTTCATAAAGGGTCCATGGAACAGTTTCATCACACTTTGGGAGAATGTCTTTGAAAACTTGCATAACCATATCAAAAGATTTGTTGCTCCATTTATTGTACACCTTAATATGAAGCATCTTAATAACGAAGGACAACACGGAAAACTTTTCACACTCCAGGTACACTTTGCGTCGAGCATCATCAAACAACCTAATGAACTTCACTAAATTTTCTCTCTCCAAGCTATTAGGTTCTTCATCGATATGATTATCCATGAGGCCACTCATGTAAATCTCTTCCAACATAGTAGGCAACTCGCCCAAATTATCGTCAATGTCAAAAATTGCAGCTCCATATCTTTCACCATCATCATTTGACACACTAGGCTGATCATGACACGATGGAACATGTTCCCCATGGTGCACCCAAGTTCTATAAGAACATACGATTCCTCTTCGAATCAAGTGCAGCCATACAACTTGTCAACTATGTTTTGTGCCATTCAAGCAATCGACACACGGACAACGAATGTCATCGTGTGGGCCTAAATCCTTCATAGGAAAGTCAATAAATGACTTAACACCTTGTTGGTACTCTTTACTTTTCAACCTATCTTTTATCATCATCCAACTCTTGTCCATCTTTTGAACCCTACAAGTCAAGGAAACATTAACATAGAAATGGACAACAAATAAACAAAAATACTCAACAACGGAATTGTGTATTATTTATCATCATCAAACTCTTGTACATCTTTTCTGACAAAAGTTTAAGTTTTCACTTATTTGCAACATAGATTAAAATTTGGACACACATGGTTTAGGGATTGTATTCAAAAGTTAGGGTGAAACAACTAACTATTTGGACTATACAAGTACAACGTAAACAAGGAAAGGTAAAAAAGAATGAGAAAATTCACCAAACACAACCATCGTAAGTAGAAGAAACAACCAAGCTATCATCAAAGGTTATGAATTATAGTAAACAACCGAAGCTTAAATGCTTGTTCCACTGTGGATGAAGTTGTACAATGTTCCTTAGGAGCAAATATGGTTTACTAGAAGCAAACTTACTTTTGTTATAGAAGCAAACTTACAAAAGTGTGATGTTTTCAAGGGTTTGGTTTCATAAGCAAAAGACATTTCATCCTCCCTCTTATACTCGCAATAGTGGACAGTGAAGAAGACTCAAACACAAAAACCAACAATGTAGAAAGTAGTGAAAAAGAAAAAGAGGAAAGCTGATATGCAAGTCCTCAACAAATATAAACATTGTGATAAACCAAGAAAGGGCACAAGGTCCTCCACCTCTTCTATATCTATTGTCTTTGAAATCCTCAAATCTTGTGAAATGGGACTTTTAGGAAATAGCAAATTCACTTCTATGAAAGAGTTGCCATGGCAAAAGAATGTTCTAAATTATTCTCAAGGCATACCCAACAAGGATAAGAAAAATGACCACAAAGAATCCACATTGTGATAAGCTAAAAATTTATATCATAACTCAAGCTAATGAAAGACCGACTAGGACTTTTGAGGATGGCCATAAAATATGACAATTTGGGTGAAGTAAGAGTATAAAGAAAATACAAACAAATTTTTTTAAAACAAATCACACACAATGATGTATGTTATTTATATTATATAATAAAAATTAAAATGTCTATCACTTTAGTGAATATTACAAAAATAAAATTATTTCACCAATTTTGCCTTTAATGTCATGCAGTATTTAGTTTTCAGTACTTAAAGATAAAGATATACAAAAAGATGCAAAATATGGGAACCCAATGATTCCC